>JAODAL010001683.1:0-220503 GCA_025379985.1 Phyllomedusa bahiana
CAGTTATTTTTAAATATGATTACGCCGGGTTCCCGGTTAAAATCCATTTTTTTGTAAAAACCCCCTATTTATGTAACATGGGGACCATTGTAAACTTGGCACTTCTTACCGTATGTTTCACCCATACACCCTAATAGTTTGTAAGCTTCACGAGCGGGGGACCTCACACCTTGTGCCCTCTTTTGTAATTTACTTTTAATGTGAAAATGACTGTATGTTTACCCTTGAATTTGTAAAGTGCTGCGGAATATGTTGGCGCTATAGAAATAAAGATTATTATTATTATTATTATTATTATTATGCGGGCTGGTGGGACCGGTGAGCCAGGGCTGCTTTTGAGTCCCAGTCCGGCCCTGGGCATAGCCCTCCTCTTTGTTAGTGTTCATCGAACCATTTGAGAAAAGTTAAGTTTGAGTCAAACATCTCGATTTTCTCAAACTTGAACCGAACATTTCACTGTTTGTTCGAGTAAATATTCGAGTTCGACATGGAGTTCGACACGCCATTTTAGTAGTTTTCAGCGCCTTTCTGCACTTTTGGCGGCCATCCAATCAGTGCAGAGCACAGAGAAGTGTCAAAAACGTCATCACTGAGGTGTAGGGCTCTCACTGGCTGCTAAAATCATATGACCATGTTATATATATTTCCCTGTATTGCCTTGTAAACGCCATTTTCAGGTCACTCGAGTCATTGTCCTGCTGGAAGACCTAGCCACGACCCATCTTGAATGCTTTTACTGAGGGAAGGAGGTGGTTGGCCAAAATCTCGCCATACATGGCCCAAACCATCCTCCATCAATATGATGCAGTCGTTCTGTCTCCTTTGCAGAAAAGCATCCCCAAAGTATGATGTTTCCACCCCCATGCTTCATGGTTGGGACAGTGTTCTTGGGGTTGTACTCATCCTTCTTCCTCCAAACATGGCACGTGGCATTGATACCAAAAAGTTCTATTTCAGTCTCATTTGACCACCTGACCTTCTCCCATGCCTCGTCTGGATCCTCCTGAAAGTTACTGGCAAACTTTAAACAGGCTTGGAGGGACTATGCGTGTCCTGCAGGATTGTAATCCATGACGGTGTAGTGTGTTAATATTGGTTATTTATGACCTGAGACTATTCAGGTCATTGACCAGGTCCTTCCCATATAGTTTTGGGCTGATTCCTGACCTTTCTCAGAATCATCCTTACCCGACGCCACAAGATCTTCCATGGAGCCCCAGAACCAGGAACATTGACATTCATCTTGTATTTCGTCCATTTTCTAATAATTGTGCAAACCATTGCCTTTTCACCAAGCTGCTTGCCTATTGTCCTGTAGCCCATCCCAGCCTTGTACAGGTCTACAGTTTTGTTCCTGGTGTCCTTAGACAGCTCTTTGGTCTTGGCCATGGTGGAGCGATTAGAGTGTGATTCATTGAATGAGTGGACAGGTGTATTTTATAGAGGTAACAAGTTCAATGTACTTTGTGGCACGTATTTGCAATGTAATTCAAGAACGGATTTTGCGTCGGAAATACATTACACAGTATGAAGAATAAAATGGATCTGTCATTGAAATGAATTACTTAATAAACAGACATATCCACGTGCAGGAACAATTAAATCAATGTATTAAAAACATTTTTACAAAAAAATTAATGACAATATATATATTAGCTTCCAAGAAAAAAATATCCACTACAAAATGTATTCCAAAGTCCGTGGAAATGACACTAATTTAACATCACATAAGCCAATGCAGATGTTGCACAGAGGTTGGACAGATGTTTTATTAAACGTTTTCCATAACAACAATTTTAGATGTATTTGGGCTGCTTAGAAGTTTAATGCAATTCACTATATACAACAAAAGGCTTGCTGGGACCTGGGGGTCCCCCAAGCAGGAATTTCTTGCTTAATTATTTATTCTTCTTGACAATTCATTTATTGTAGTAGTGTACTGCTGTCAGTGTAGAACTCGAGCGCATTACAAGAATACCGCGCTCCGCTTCGACTTCTCCGCTCAGATAGACCACATTCAACTAGGTCTGCCTGTCGGAGCTGTAAAGCGCTGCACTGCGCCTCCCTTTGCCGACCCACGATCATGCATGCCTCGGAGTTTTCGAATTTGCAGCTATTTGTAAACCAAGAGGAGTAAGGCTACTCGGCATTGGACAAAGAACTCACTGAAAAACAAATCCTAAAACCAATCGTAAAACCGAATTTCTTGTCCAGTGCATCTAAAAAAATTCACTGTTATTTGGAGAGTTTTTGGTGCATTAATTGCTGTGGATTTCTGCATATAAAATGTGGCAAAAAACTTCAATAGTAAATTTTCTGCCCTGCTTTGATATTTTTTGCAACATGTTTTAAAAAAAACCTTCTGTGGAGACTCCAGAACATTTTTACTATTAAAATCCACGGGACCTGTTTTCAGTCGTTTTTTCAGCAGCTTAAGAATACGAAAAATGCTGGGAAAATGTATGCAGTGGAGACATAGTCTAACTCTTAGATACAAACTAGTGCTCTAGCAAAAAAAAAAATACTATGTGGAGATTCTCCTGGGATTGTAGCACAGTCTTCCATTGTGACATCACCAGCATCAGGCATCTAAACCTTCTAATTATGACAATCACTGGTTCTGAATTTTTTCAAATTTTCCTTTATGGACATCACTGGGAATTATGGGCATCATCACAACCTGCTCATCAAAACCTCCCTCTGCACCACCACTCCCTGTCAGTGTGTGACTGTTTTCTGGTTGTCAAAAAAACCTGCAGCGATTTACTAGCACTGAGCGATTATTTTTTTACCGAATATGGCTTTTCATTACCGACATGACTGAGATTGGAAGAAGTGTTTCAGGGGCTTATTACCAGCTCTGCCCCTGACTACATTTTCCATTTCCCGATGGCGTGCTCAACTTCACTCACCGGATGGTGGGGGAGCTGGCACGAGACTTTCTGGCCAAACACCAACAAGGGCCCAATAACTTGGATTTTCCTTGAGGAATTTACAAGATAATTTAGAGACATTAAATACAAACAGGTAAGAGACATGAAAAAAAAACGTATCTCACCCAGGGCTGGAGTATATAGGATGAAAAGCAGATATTTATTGGTGTGTAGGTGGCATGTAGGGAGCAGATTAAAGAGCTGTAGGACATGGGCTTTATAATCCAGACAGGGGTATAGCCAATGTGAAAAGTCCCTAATAAAAACCGAAAAATGGGCCCCGCCCTCACCTGAGCTCCAGAAATACATTCGCTTTATTAATATTATTGCCCCCATCATTGTTTTAATGTATGGATATGGGGGTTGGAGCTCCAGTCTTCACACATAGAATTCTGAATCCCTACTTCTCCTTATTTCCCCTTTTCCCTGCCTTGTAGATTGTAAGCTCCCCTTGCACACGGCCCTCTCTCCCTCTGACCAGGTTTTTGGGTTATTTTGTGATATTATTGTATTTGTTTTCTTCTTAATTTATGAAAATAATTTTCCCCCGGCCAAAGTAGATTGAAATCTTCCATTATGACATTCAACTGGCCACTAACATGTAAAACCTTCCATTATGATATCCTGGCCACTGTTCTTTCAAATCTTACATTATGATATCACTGGCCACTATACATATAAACTTTCCATTATGACATCAACTGGTCAACTAAACCTTCTATGTAGCAACATCACAACCTGTTTCATCAAAAGTTCCTTCTCACCACCTCTACTTGCTTGTCAGAGTGCTACTGTTGGTGGTTTTGGATTTGATAGAGCGATTTACTGGCCAATTGACAATTATTTCTACTGGTTTAGGGGCCCCATCAACATGGATATGATTGGATGGAAGCATATTTTCAGGGGCTTATTACCAGCTCTTCCAACCCTGACCCCCATGCTTTCACGACCCAATTGGCGTGCTCAGTTTTACCCACGGTTGGTTGTGGCGCTAGCATGAGACTTCCTTACCAAATATTACAGAGGCCTAATAAGTAAGACATGCCTTGGAGATCGACAGCAAAACTTAGAGATAGTATTACAACAGAGAAAAAGCAGAGACTCTGCACTGAATGTAAAATACAGCACTGATGAGAATACAGAAAGTAAAGTGTCAAAATCATTATTCAGGAGAAAAAGCAGAGATGTAATTAACATGTAGGTGGGCATTGTAGTGAGGCAATAAAAAAAAAATGTAGGGATATGACATTATAGCTCCAGACAGGGATAAAAAAAAAATCTCACACTAAAAAAATGCAAGATACAAGAAATAACAGGTATCTTTAATATACACATATTCAAAAACCAACAAAACTACATAAAAAATGTGTTATTTCTAAAAACACAACATTTATTGAAAAATGATTAAAAAAAAAAGGGCCCCAAAAAAAAAAAACAGACAACAAAAAAATACACAAAAGTAAAGGGGCAGAAGTGACTGTAGAAGGGGGCCCTAAAAAAACCCTACTTGTTCCTACCGACCCTAAGGGCCCAAAACCCCAGGGCAGTCGCCCTAACAAGGACGTCCCTGTCAGGAACCTGTCCCTACCCACAAATGACCCTACAACAAAAGACAGGGGTATACCCAAATGTCATAAGGCCCCTAAAGAAAACCTAAAACCCCTGAGCCCTTCTCTTTTCTATTAATGCACCATCATTCAGGAAAATG
Source organism: Phyllomedusa bahiana (assembly GCA_025379985.1). Taxonomy (NCBI): domain Eukaryota; kingdom Metazoa; phylum Chordata; class Amphibia; order Anura; family Hylidae; genus Phyllomedusa; species Phyllomedusa bahiana. Next base: position 4,642 of record JAODAL010001683.1, read on the forward strand.
TCTTTTTAAAAGGATAGAGCTCTCTAGTATTTGAATCCCCTTCTTCTTTGCCTCCTTCCTCCTCCCTGGAAAAATTTTAAGCCCTCTCAGCAGGGTCCTCCCTCCCTCTGTACTAGTTGATTGGTTATTTCATGATATTTTTGTATTTTTATTCAGTCTTAGGTATTTAAAATCTCTATTAAAACATACAGGCCCCAGGAACTAAAGGGGTTTTGACATAAAGTAAAATTGATGTGGGAAATTGCCAAAATTAATTATAATTATTTTTACCATTCATTTATTAGTATAATTCTCTACCATTTTTGTTTTAGCTGCTCCCTTAGTGATCCATTAGTGTGTTACACTTGTTCTCCAGGGGATACGACCAGTGAGGAAGCTCCTCAGTCCTGGCGCACATGCTCAGACATCACCTCTCCTTTCAGGCAGCTACTGTCAGTTTCTTCCCTGCTTCACCCAGGTGGGGTCATTTACTCATGTCCTCTGTGCTCCTTTAGTAATTAGACAGTGCAAAAAAATTAAAAAGAAATAAAAAAAAAAAAAATGCGTATTGAGACAAAAAAAAAATCCATGTTTAGCTCTTGCAAGGATTTTAACCTAGAACCCCTATGTTGGAAGTCAGATATACTAACCACTCTGCTGCATTGTAGCTACTCATAGCTCTTTACACAAACAGATATTTGTTTGACTAGGTGAGCACACTGTGGGGAAAGACATGATGATGTCAAGCCTGCTGGGTCACCTGAAGAAATTCAAACAATCACAACCCACTGAAAGCTGAACAAGACAAACGGAATTAAATGACCCCATGGCAAAAACCTCTAGAGAAACTTTAATTACATAAGATCATAAAACTCTGAAGTTTTAATTTCTTACATTTTTTTCTTTATAATGCTGAAGATAAAATTTGATTACAATTTGGCTGTATCATGGCAGGGCCACAACATCCTGAAAGTACCAACGCTCGCCTTCACATGGAATGCCTGGTAAGGACCCACAACATTCCTTATAGCACACGTCCTAAGACCAGCCAAGCACTGTACAGATCACTCTCCATCCTCTATAGCACAGATGCTAGGACCAGACAAGCACTGTACAGATCACCCATCATCCTCTATAGCACACATGCTAGGACCAGCCCAGCATTGAACAGATCACCCATCATCCTCTATAGTGCACGTCATAGGACCAGCCAAGCACTGTACAGATCACCCTCCATCCTCTATAGCACAAATGCTAGGACCAGACAAGCACAGTACAGGTCACCCATCATCCTTTATCGCACATGTCCTAGGAACAGCCAAGCACTGTACAGATCACCCATCATCCTCTATAGCACATGTCCTAGGACCAGCCAAGCACTGTACAGATCACCCATCATCCTCTATAGCACATGTCCTAGGACCAGCCAAGCACTGTACAGATCACGCATCATCCTCTATATCACACGTCCTAAGACCAGCCAAGCACTGTACAGATCACCTATCATCCTCTATAGCACACGTCCTAGGACCAGCCAAGCACTGTACAGATCACCCATCATCCTCTATAGCACACGTCCTAAGACCAGCCAAGCACTGTACAGATCACCCATCATTCTCTAAAGCACACGTCCTATGACCAGCCCAGCACTGTACAGATCAGCCATCATCCTCTTTAGCACAAGTCCTAGGACCAGCCAAGCACTGTCCAGATCACCCATCATTCTCTATAGCACACATCCTAGGACCAGCCCAGCATTGTACAGATCACCCATCATCCTCTATAGCACACGTCATAGGACCAGCCAAGCCCTGTACAGATCACCCATCATCCTCTATAGCACATGTCCTAGGACCAGCCAAGCACTGTACAGATCACGCATCATCCTCTATATCACACGTCCTAAGACCAGCCAAGCACTGTACAGATCACCTATCATCCTCTATAGCACACGTCCTAGGACCAGCCAAGCACTGTACAGATCACCCATCATCCTCTATAGCACACGTCCTAAGACCAGCCAAGCACTGTACAGATCACCCATCATTCTCTATAGCACACATCCTAAGACCAGCCCAGCACTGTACAGATCAGCCATCATCCTCTTTAGCACAAGTCCTAGGACCAGCCAAGCACTGTCCAGATCACCCATCATTCTCTATAGCACACATCCTAGGACCAGCCCAGCATTGTACAGATCACCCATCATCCTCTATAGCACACGTCATAGGACCAGCCAAGCCCTGTACAGATCACCCATCATCCTCTATAGCACATGTCCTAGGACCAGCCAAGCACTGTACAGATCACCCATCATCCTCTATAGCACACATCCTAGGACCAGCCAAGCACTGTACAGATCACTTCATATGATGTAGTAGTAAAGATTTCCATGTGCATATGCAGCACTTGTACATAACTGGCATATATAATATATTATCTTCTCCATCTACTTCAGTGTTTGGGACATAATATAAGAGTGACATGTTGGTGACGTCAGTGTTTTTTCAATTCAGCTTTTAAATTTGATTTTTATTTCTTGCTCCATTATTAGATTTCCATCCAATCACTGCAGATAGGCAGAGTGCCTGTTAGTGATGACTTTGAGACATGCAAACACCTCAGCACTGGAGGTTATGGGTGAGTTTATATCAGTATTATAGGAGTCTTAGGTTCTATTCACTCTTGTGCAAAATTTCTGTATCTAATTGATCCTAATAAAAGCAGAACATGAATGAGGATTCCTAATGAAACCTGTGTCTCCCATCAGGAAAGTTTACAAAGTCAAGCATACATACAGCGGGATTGCATTTGCAATGAAGAAAATACGGAAGGACAGGTGCAAGCCATTCACACGTAACCTGGTCTTTCTTGAAAGAGACATCATGATGTTCACAGACTCTCCTTTCCTGGTCAACATGATCTGTACTTTTGAGAAGAAGCATCATCTTTGTATGATCATGGACTATGTAGCAGGTAAGAAATAATCTTCCTTATTAATAGGGATAGATGGAGAATCATTGATCCCTTCTTAGACATGTCCACATTGGCCGTCAATCACTATTTTCCTTTCTCTCTTAGGAGGAGACTGTGGAGACCTACTAATAAATAAGGGTCCCCTTCCTGTGAGCCTGGCCCGTCTGTATTTTGCAGAGCTTGTTCTTGGGCTGGAATACCTCCACAGTGTTGGCATAGTACACAGAGACCTGAAGCCTGACAAGTAAGTGCCACCTATGTACCTGATCCTCTGTTCACTGCTAGGTTAGAAAACATTACAACTGTGGTGCAAAGTGTAACACTTATAGAAGAGAATGGGAAACCTTTGTTGTTATATTAATCCCTTATTACAGACTAAGTGCTTTATTTTTTGTCTCCCTGCGTTTCAAGAGTTGTAACTTCTTTATTTTATGAGTGACACAGTGGTATGAGGACTTGTTTTATGGAGAAGTTGTATTTTTTGTGGGGCATAGTTTAAGTTTACAAGTAAATTACTACTTTTTTGCAGCATGAACATAAAATAAGTATATTTCTGTATTTATTTTTTTTACACTATTCACATTTAAGACTAAATAACGTGTTAGATTAATTCTACAGGTTATTACGGTTGTGTCAATACCTTACATATGTGTAGGGTTTTTTGTGTACTGTAGGCGCAATCATTAATTTTATTAAATATTTATTTTTTATTTTCTTATTCATTTTATTTATTTTTTCCACACTTTTTATGTTTTCTTTAATCTCATTAACTATTTAACACTTTTTATTACACTTAGTAATGTATTGGTATACTCCTGTATGTTAATACATTAGACTCTGTGTCAGTCTATAGATGAGGTACTAGATTAGAAACAGAGGAAACAAGCGCACCTACTGTAATGTAAACATAAGATCAACAATATTATAGAAAACCACTCACCTGGATCGATTGTTCAAGATGGTACAACTCATGTAAAGATGTCTTGAGCCAAGCAGCCTGGTTCCGTACCAGTCTCAGGGATCACAGTGGATGATCCAACCGGTAGAATAGTGTAGTATTGAGAACCCAAAAAGGGTTCAGGTAGAAAAATGAATAAACCAAGAAAGGCGCCGCTCAATCCATTTTGTGCTTGAGCGCCTTATCTTGGTTCATGTATTTTTCTACCTGAACTCTTTTTGGGTTTTCAATACTAGACTCTGTGTTAGTATGACACAGGCTGAAGTGAAGGCAGCACACAGGGCTGCCCAGACCAAAGGCTTGCTATATATACAGTCATCCCTGGGGCTACTTTAGGTCCCCATTGCTGACTGTATAGAAATTTCCCATGCTCTATCGGGTCTTAGGGAGTTCTGATGACCGATGGAGCAGGGGAAAATCCCCTTTGATTATGTTGCAGTCATGGACTGCGGCAATCAAAGGGTTAAACACCGGGGATCGGAGGTTTCCTACACTCCCCAGCATTTAAGGAGACTGCTCTAGGAATGGAGCTGTTAACTACAGCTCTGTTCCTACCATAACTGCAGCACTGGGAGCTGCAAAACCCTTCTGTCTGCAGCAACGTCTTTTGGCGACCCACACCGCCCGACACCAAAAGTTGGCGAGTGGTCATTAAGGGGTTAAAGGAAATAAAGTAAAATGTTTGTAAAATCCACTCTATGGATTATGACTTGGAGATTCTGAAACTGTCCCACCTTTTTTTCTCAGCTTGCTGATAACACCATCAGGTCACATTAAGATCTCCGACTTCGGCCTTTCGAAACTGGGTGCCATGAGACCGAAATCTAACATCTACAAGGCTCGAGTAGAGGACATCGCCAGAGAGTTCCTTGATAATGAGGTATACTGATCTATCTATAGATTTACTTTCTTAATTCATTGGCATGAGGTACAATGTATGAGACTTCTTGCCCTATGCAATGTCACATATGATGTTATATAACTGGGGAGTAGGCGAGTCTAGGAAGCAGTGTATCTATAAACCAATACAAGCAGATATTATTCAAAAAATGTTAACTTCATTCATGTTATACCTTGGTTTTCAGATGTGTGGCACCCCTGCATACATTGCCCCAGAAGTACTTCTAATGGAAGGCTATGGCCGAACCGTTGACTGGTGGGCTACAGGAATTATTCTATATGAGTTCCTGCTAGGCTCTCCTCCTTTCAATGGCAATACCACAATTGAGATTTTACTTTCTGTGGTCACAGGTAGGTGGTAGATTCATTAGAATGATTTGACGTGTAATGTCTTTCATGTGATCTAATGTCCCAAAGGAGAACTATATTCATCTGATGCATGATGATCTGAGCTTCCTGCTGCATCAGCATCTATCAGAAATAATTCCAGGTTTAGGTTGGCTTAAATTCAGGGCTGTGGAGTCGGAAAGCCAAAGCTCCAACTGCAACTCCGACTCCACAATTTCCTAAAGCACTGACTCCATCTCCAAATCCGACTAATCAGTTCCCCCAAAGCACCGACTTTCACTCCGACTGACTCCCAATCCCTCATACATAGCACATTTTTAAGTGATAACTTTACTGTAGTAATATAGTAACTTGTTACTGTTTTACTCCTAAAATTCAAAATGTTAATTTTTATTATTTTGTTAGTACTTTTGGCTTTCAACACTGCCTGAATCCTTCTTGGCTCTCGATCAGATTAAAACATGTCTTCCCCGAAGTCTGATCCCAGGTCTCTTGTACATGTTCCCAATGTTGATGTATTCTGGTCAACTGATTTGGGTACAAATACAGCTTTTTCTTCAACTCTCTATGCACAAGTGTTCAATTGGGTTGAGGTCTGGGGACTGTGGTGGTCAAAGCAGAAATTCTACTTCATTATCATTCATTAATTTCTTCACCAAACTTGATGTACACTTTGGGTCATTGTTCTGCTGGAACACTATGTCGTCCTTTTCATACCCATGGTACTTGAGTGTATGAAGTAACTCATCTTGTAAACTACTCACATACAGCTCAACATTGATCCTGGTCAAGAATCCAACATCTTTGGCTGTGAAACATACCTATATCATCTGACTTCTTCTACCAAACTTGACAATTCCGTCAATTTCTCAATCTGTTAGCTTCATTTTCCCTTGATTCTTCGAAACCTATTTGTACCCATCAAAACCCGGTCTATTGACTTTCGTCTCATTGCTCCAAATCACCTGTTTCCAGTCTTATACTGTTCACTTTTCATAATTTTTTGTAAACTTGAGACAACGCTTCTTATGACAAGATTGAAGTCGCGGCTTCTTTTTTGTGCCATCATTCCAGACCTGTGTAATGTGCTTGCATGGACGTCTGTGATCTCACTATTACGAAGCATACCAGCCACCTCCACTGTCGTGTTTGTTGCGCCAGACATCAACTTGTTGACTCTGATATTTTGCCTGGACGTCCACCTCTTGGCTTTTGAATGGATGGATGGACTTCATTTTATATTATTCCAACTGTCATGGCCTCACATGATGCAGTTTGGCATCGAACCAGAGACCTTTCACTTGGGAATCAACCTAATAACTGCAATAATAGGGAATGTGAGATAGGGATGTAGTTTGTAGTATACAAGTAATAAGAAATTCTCTGAATCATATATATATATACATTTATTGCACCCACTTACTGGGTTAGATTTAAGATATTAGGTGCAACATAATGAGAGAAACAAGTACAAGTAAGTGTATAAAAAGGGTATATTGTATAGCATGTAACATTGATTTTATGGTTTTCATTAAATGATATGGATATGGGGATGTACAGGAACAGAAAGAAAGAAACAACAAATATTACATAAACACTACAACTAATACCAATAATAGTTACAAATCATATAACAAGATACAATGTTATGTTACCTATCCAAGGCCTCCACACATTAAGTTCTTGTGCAGTGCTCTTCATGTGCCATTCTAAAGAGTCCCACCAGATGTGGTCCCCTCCTCCAAGCAACAGCTTACCCCAGTTTTCTGGTTTCCTCCCAAGAGACCTTCCAACAGCTTGCTTGTGTCTTTTATACCCCATCTCTAAGACCATACCTGCCACTATCCCCATTAGATCTGCAGACCCTTAGTCTCCACCTTCATGATGCATCCACCTTTCATGTAGAAGGCTGTTACTTATCAGTCAGGCTTTACAATGTTATTCTGAGCCCTATTGTTTTAACTTAAATTAGCACATGAATGATATCTGGTGCATTCCAGTTCACCTGACACCATCCTTATGTGTGACTCACAAAAGACCCCCCATCTTTGATTATACAATTGAAATTCCTTTATATATTATATTGGAATATACCAAATTATAAGTATCTCACTGTACAAAGGTCTGTATTTCTTACACAAGAAAAAAAAGATTGTTCCACCACTAGGAGTGAAACAGTAACAATCAGGGCTGTGAAGTCGGAGTCGGTGGCTATTTTGCAGGAGTCGGAGTCATCATAAAAGGGACCGACTCCGACTCCCAAAATATATAATGAGTTGGTCCAGTTAGTTCGATGCAGTGCAAAGAGCAAGAGGAATTGGGTGCGGCCAGTGCTACTGCTCCCATATCTTCAGCCTCATCACATGAGGAGTGTAATTGATGACATGTAGCAGGCAAACCGCTGCCCCAGGGGAGTAGATTCTGCTCCCAGGGCAAACAGATTTCAGCAACATTTTTCACCTGTTTTCAAAGAAGTAGAAGGGTTTAACCATTCATCAAAACTGTCTGTGGCTGAGGCAATTCCTTTATACCCCGACATTGTTAGAGATGTTACCCCTGTGGTTATCGCTTTGCCCACAAACCCAAGTTAGTGTAGAGAGGCCGTTCTCTAGCCTGGAAATAATGAGATCAGATGTGAGGTCATGTATGCAGGATCTGAGGGAGGCAATACCATTTTCAGAAAAATTCAGAGACTTCACAAATGTTCCTGCAGTGTTTTGCATATTTATAATTTTTTTTGTGTCCTAAAGTCATGTCCAAAAAATATATTTTACACTGACAAGCAAAATGGTAACAATGGTTTGAACTTGTGACTTTCAGGCTCCATATCTCACCATCCACTACAGCTTTGTACATGAGGCTACTGTAATTTTATATACAATCATCTTACCTATCTTATACATAAATTTGACTTGCAAGTATTTGCTTTGTTTTTTATAGTTTTGCCCCAAAAAAAATAAAAAGTGTTAATTTTTTATTTTTTTTTTAGTTTTGGAAAAATCCACCTTTGGATTTAAATACTCCCTAACCCTTCGGGGCTCGGGTTTTGATTCAAGCAGGTCTTGACCAAAATCGATCCAAGGTTTTCCCCTAACTTCCCCAATGTTGGACGGACTGGATTTGGAACAAATACAGTTTTTTTCTTCAACTTGCCCACAAGTGTTCAAATTCAAAAAATTGTTACCCTTTTGCTTGTGTTGTTTTTCCTAAATAGCTTGTTTTTTGTTTAAGGTGATAAACAGCTGATGTTACCATTTTACTACGAAAAAGTTTTACTTAAACTGGCCTTTGAGGGGTCAGGGTCAAGTCAGGAGTCGGAGTCAGGATCGGGTCGGGGTCGGAGTCGGGGGTCGGAGTTTTGGGAGTGGGGAAAGTGGGGTTTTTTGGGAAATTAAAGGGGGAGTGGGGCTTGGGGTTGCCCAAAACCCCACAGCCTGGTAAAATGCATTATATGACAGAATCTGCAAAACTAAACTATGGTAAAGAGTTTGAAGTAAAATTTAGCTTTTTAAATTTTCTTTTAAAATGAGGGTTTGCTCCGTTCAAAGCTGTAGGATGGTAGTATGGAGCTGAAGTCAAAAGTTAAAAACATTTTTTCCCCTTTTGTTTTGTCGGGTAAAATTATTTATTGTATAAACTTTAGAAACAAAAAAAATGAATACTTTGGTAATATACAAAATTATAGTAAGGGGGGGAAAAAAAAACTTTTTCCACAAATCGCCTGAAACATTTTTTGAGCTTATGAATTGGTTTGAGAAATATATCGCCCCCATCAGATCTTTTCATAGATTAACTAAAATTGATTCATTTTTCCAGGCTGAGAACGGCCCCCTCTACACTAACTTTTTGGTGGGAAAGCAGTGAAACCAATGGGGAAAATCTCAAACAAATCTTAGGGTATAAAGAAAGGCACAGTCAGTTTTGATGAACGGGTGAACTCTTCTACTTCTTTGAGAGCAAGTGAAAAGTTTCACTAAAATCTGGTCAATCTGTTTATTTGGGGAGCGATGTTTTCCCTGGGAAACGCTTTTTTGCTTAATTGCCCAAATCCCTTTTAAAAATTAAAATCCTCATCTGTGAGGCTGAAGATTGGGGCGTAGCAGAGGCAGCCCCAACATATCTTAATCTTGGCATCCCTTTTAAACAATGGACTTTTTTATTATTATGGGGAAGTGGGTCCATTTTTTGCATAGTCTAGGCCTCTGGTCACCAAGAGATACTTTAAAAACCTCCCAGGGAGCGAGGGAGTTAAGGAACCCCGGTATTCACAAGAGCCTGCCACAAGGCGGGATGGGCTTCTCTGCAAGAGATTTCCCAGGCCCAAACCCTGATTGGCCGCTCCCGGTGACCCCCAGGGGCAGGTGTTACTGGGGGAGCAAAAAGAAGTGTAGTTGGGTTGCTGATGGTAAAGTCAGGGCTAGTGGCAGGAAAAAAATTCTGGCAGAAAGGTCAGAGCAGGCAGCAAGCAGAGAGTAGTCAAAGTCTAGGAAGAGGGCAGGTTTTCCCGGAATAGGAAAGGTAGCACAGCCCCACAACTGCAAGAAAGCCCTCAAAAACTGGCAAGATATGCTGGGGGGGAAGTGCGGTACAAAAGGGTCCAGCGTCCGTTGATCTCCAATTGCTGTGCGTGGCCCCTTTTCATTTTTTTAAAAATGGGGTGTGTGCCGTCAGACACAGAGCGGAAGGTGAGGAGCGGGGAAAGAAGAGCGGGGCTGGGCCCCGGGTGAGGGAAAAAGGTTTGGGTTTCGGAAGACCATGACATGCATCGTAACAGCCAATGCAAGTCAGTGGTGACCGGACTGAAGAAACCTTTCGGGTATGTTCTGACGATTATTAACACAGCATATATCGGTACATCGACAGTCATTCTTTCCCTGGGGGTGGTATTTTGCTCGGGGGAAAGAAAGGGAATGGAGCCATGAATTTCATAATGTCAGCCGTTACTTGGGCTATTTTAAGCACAAATTTCGACTGAAGTACGGATGGAAAGCTTTTGTAAAATACCCTTTTGATAGATCACATCCAGGCACAGTACAGAGAGCTACAAATTAGCCTCAACTTCATACAGCGGAGTTGTAGCCACCTGCACAGAACCCGGTCAGGGTGTTTTAAAAGAGGAGGAAAAGTTATAATCCAGCAATCCATAGAGAAACCTGCAGTTAGGAAACCAGTGATCAGCAACTAGCTCAGTTTAGAATAACTGTCTCTAAGTACAAGGAATAATTGATATATCCCAGATCTATTACTTGCTGGTAACATTGACTTTCTGTGTAACAGATGACATACAGTGGAATTCTGATGCTGACACTCTTCCAGTAGAAGCTCGAGATATCATCACTGAGCTGCTCAGGAAGAATCCCGCAGAAAGACTTGGGACAGGTAAAGTGAATAACTTCTACTAATCTAGACTTATGACACCTAGGACTCAAGCAAGACATAAACATTATAAATGAGACTGTGCCAGGTTTCTTCCTGAGCCCCAAAAAACTGATGTAGCCCTGTTCTATAGATGTACTTATAGTCATATGTCCAAACTTGGCGCCTTCTGAGCTTGGACCGACACTTTTGGATGCTCCAAAACTTTATCATATATCATTTAATATAAATTTTATCTTATTGTTAAGTTATTTAATTGTATATAGTTGGATAATTAACATTGGTTGGCATGTCCCGAGCTGTCAGGAATTCTGTAGTCTTTTCTAATAAACCAACCATTGCACTTACAATGAAGTACAATTAGGCTTTATGCATTGTATACTGATCTAAAGCTGTTTAGAACTGGCGTGTTGGCTCCAGGGTTCATACATGTCGCCCTATCTCCATGAGCTTGAGATTTGGGAATCAGGACTATAGATGGTGTCCTCTATCAGTTTATGCACTATATATAATGCAACATAACTGTTCCTCCTTTACACAGAGGAATGGCGCACTTCTCTGGTCCATCTTCAGTGCAGACCTCAGTGGTGGATACATAGTAACTCAGTCACTGCTTTCTCTTGTTTTTCCAGGAGGAGCTCATGAAGTCAAAAGTCATCCATTTATATCGGACATGGACTTCGATGGCATCCTGAATGAAAAGCCTGACTACATTCCAGTGCTCCCAGCATATCCAGATGAGGAGGATGACTATTATGAAAGTAATTCAGATGAGGATGACTATTCTGAAGGTAAGTAGAATGACAAGCCACCTAGACCGTATTGTTGTTGTTGTGTGGAGGTGAAGATCATCCCTTGGAAATGTAGTAACCCTGAAGAACATCATTATAACATAGACCTTTCAGCTCTGGTTGGAATTTATAGAAAACCTTGCTCCAGAGCTTCTTCCCCAGTCAGAAACAAAACTCGGTTTTCTCCTTTCTCCTTTTTGGGGATCCTTATGTGGCTTCTCTCTAGTCCTCCAGACATGAAGCCACCAGGTCACACATCATTACTGCTTGCTCTCCATCTCTCTTCTCCTCCTGCAGTCAGTGATGATATAATAACTGTGCCTGTAACTTGTTACCCATAAAAATCCCTGATAACAGTGGAATATTTCTGAATTTTAGCTCTCCCTGATGACGATGACCACCTGGATTCAGACGAGGAGGAAAAAAAAAGAAAGGATACTGAGAACAAATTTTTCAGTACTTTTGTATCATCTTCCAAAAGATTTTCTGAAGTAAGTAAACGCTCTATGAATCCACTTTACTATTCATCAAACAATGCCCCCCCCCCTCATGTATAATATAAAGTCATCAGAAAAATCATATAAATCTACATCATATAAGGGACATCAGAGGTGACTGGACCCAAGTTACTATCAGTCCTCTAGTCCTCTAAGTCCTCTATTAAGAGACCATTAACATCCATAATTACCATAGTGGGTCATCCTTATTTAGACACAATGATCATATTGACTGCTCCTGATTGTATATTATACCTGTATTTATGTTTTTAGCTCTATACCAACACTACCATGATGGCTGGCAACATCGAGGATCCCAAATCATCTTCAGAGGATCCTTCTCCAGTTATCTCAGAGAATCCTTCTCCAGTCGCCTCCAGTGACTCAGACATGTGAGTATACAGTGGGGTCATTACAGTGTATTCAGGGGGAGAATGATCCATGACTGTACAGTGATTGGGGGCAGTATATTAGGCAGAGGGGAGTAGACATTTGAAATATGAGGAATCTATTAGAACTTCCTCCTTATACATTTATTATACAGTAATCTTGGTTTAGTGTAATTTTTCCCTATGGATAATGTTTTACCAAACAGGCAGAGAACACCATCATCTTCTGAACCTGATGAGGAGCAGAGGCAAAGTGAAATTAACAACATACCATCTGCCTCCACAACACCAGGTAGGTACTTGGTCCTAAGCACTCGACTCATGGTCTATGATCAAAATTTGGGGTTGGATAAAACCATAGTAACGACAATGAAACCATAACAAGAAAGCCAATCAAACAATATGAGCGTGTCCACGGTCCAGAGCAGAGCATCGTGGTAGCCGAAGCAAGTCAGTGGTGGCCCAACTGTAGAAACCTTTGCTGTACAGAGAGCTACAATCTAGCCACATTCAACCTAATACAGCCGAGTTGAAGCCACCTGCACAGCACCTGGGTCGGGGTGTTACTGAGAGGGAAAAGATTGTAATCCCAGCAATCCATAGAGAAACCTGCAGTTAGGAAACCAGTGATCAGCAACTAGCTCAGTTTGGAATAACTGTCTCTAAGTACAAGGAATAACAGATATTTCCCAGTTCTTTTACTTCTGCTGGTAACATTGGTTTTCTGCGTCAAAAATGATGCTCCTTCACCAGAAGCTCAAGATGTCATCACTGAGCTGCTCAGGGAGAATCCTTCAAGTAGGCTAGGGATAAGTAAAGTGAATGAACACTACTGATAAAGACTTATGACACCTAGGACTCAAACAAGATATAAACATTATGGGAGACATGTATGAACGGGCTTTACGCCTGTTTTCTGGCGTAACCTGCGCCTCACCGGCCCGAATCCCCTGTCGGACGCAGGGATACAGTGTTAGGTGCAGCGTTCGCCACTTTCAGCTGCGGCCCGCATGAAGGGGCGGGCAATGGGCGCGGTGTGGGCGCGGTGTAGGTATTCCGGGGCGGGACGCGGCGCGTTCGAAAACTCCGAGGCATGTACGATCGGCAGTCGGCAAAGTGCGGCGCATTGCAGGGCTCGGCAGCTCCGACAGGCAGACCTGGTTAATTCTGGTCTAAATGCTCCGGCAGAGGCGAAGTGAAGCAAGAACGGAACATGCGAGGAAACATAGAAGAAGATCGCAAGAGAAATCTCGTCTTTCAGCGCTGTGCGGCATGGAGTATGATTCCAAAAAAAATCGCCTTTATAAAGGCGTAAAACATTCTCAGAAAAAGAGCTCAAACCTCAAAAAAAAATAAATAAATAAATCACTTTCCAAAAATCTAGAACGGCGCAACATCAAGAATTAGGATATTGGAAATTGCCGGGAAATACAGTAATTCAAATTCTGAAAGCTATTCTCATTGGTCGGCATAAAACAGCCAATGAGAATAGGAGCGACAGTGAACCATTAAAACCTATGGAGAAGTATGGACCAATCAAAATCAAATGCGGGACAGTTCAAAATACAGTAAAAATACAGAAAAGAGCTGATTGGTTGAGCTAGCGGGGGCTTGGCTATCTCGGCCAATCAGAATAGGAGCGACAGGGACCCATTATAACCTATGGAGAAATATAGACCAATAAAAATCAAAGGCGGGACAGTTCAAAATACAGTAAAAATACAGAAAAGAGCTGATTGGTTGAGCTAGCGGGGGCTTGGCTATCCCAGCCAATCAGAGCGTGAGCTACTTTTCCCATTGTAGTCTATGGAGAGATCAGCGCAATGCAATCTCGGCGCTCAGCGCCGTGCGGCATGGAGTATAATTAAAAAAATAGTTTTTATTAAGTGTAAAACATTATCAGATAAAGAGCTGAAACCTTCTCTAAAAATAAATCAGTTAAATCCCGAACAATGCATTTGTCGCCGAGACTGGCGCTACATAAGGAATTGCGATATAGAGAATTGCCGGGAAATACAGTAATTCAAATTTTTTAAGCTCTTCTCATTGGTTGGCATAAACCAGCCAATCAGAATAGGAGCAACATTGGCCCATTCTAACCTATGGAGGAGTATTGACCAATCAGAATAGGAGCGACAGGGACCCATTCTAACCTATGGAGAAATATTGACCAATCATATTCAAAGGCGGGACAGTTCAAAATACAGTAAAAAGGTAGAAAAGAGCTGATTGGTTAAGCTAGCGGGGGCTCGTCCAGCTTAGCCAATCAGAGCGCGAGTTACTTTCTCATAGAGTTCTATGGGGAAAAAAATTCAGAGCGAGCTCTGTTTGTGATTGGCTAACTTAAAAGAGGCGCGTTTATTTGGACCAATGGGAGAGCGAGCGACGCTCTTATGGGTTTTCTAATACAATCTGGAATAAAAATGTACATGGCCGAAATTAAATGATAAGACTACAGAAGTGGTCCCGATGTGTATATAAAATGAACAATAGTATGGGGGTAACGAAAACAAAAATATTAATTCACTAAAATCATGTTTATTTCTTTATTTTTGTTGCACCCATACTAGTGATCCTTGGCTAACGAAAATAAAGAAATAAACATGATTTTATTGAATTAATATTTTTGTTTTCGTTACCCCCATATTATTTATCATTTTATATACACATCGGTACAACTTCTGTAGTCTGATCATTTGATTTCGGCCATGTACAGTTTTATTCCAGATTGCATTAGAAAACCCATAAGAGCGTCGCTCGCTCTCCCATTGGTCCAAATAACCGAGCCTCTTTTAATTTAGCCAATCACAAACAGAGCTCGCTCTGAATTTCTTTTCCCCATAGAACTCTATGAGAAAGTAGCTCGCGCTCAGATTGGTCGGAATAGCCAAGCCCCCGCTAGTTCAACCAATCAGCTCTTTTCTGCCTTTTTACTGTATTTTGAACTGTCCCGCCTTTGAATATGATTGGTCAATATTTCTCCATAGGTTAGAATGGGTCCCTGTCGCTCCTATTCTGATTGGTCAATACTCCTCCATAGGTTAGAATGGGCCACTGTCGCTCCTATTCTGATTGGCTGGTTTATGCCGACCAATGAGAAGAGCTTAAACAATTTGAATTACTGTATTTCCCAGCAATTCTCTATATTGCAATTCCCTATGTAGCGCCGGTCTCGGCGACAAATGCGTTGTTCGGGATTTAACTGTTTTATTTTTAGAGAAGGTTTCAACTCTTTATCTGATAATGTTTTACACTTAATAAAAATGATTTTTTTATTCATACTCCATGCCGCACGGCGCTGAGCGCCGAGATTGCATTGCGCCGATCTCTCCAGAGACTACAATGGGAGAAGTAGCTCGCGCTCTGATTGGCTGGGATAGCCAAGCCCCCGCTAGCTCAACCAATCAGCTCTTTTCTGCCTTTTTACTGTATTTTGAACTGTCCTGCCTTTGATTTTGATTGGTCCAAACTTCTACATAGGTTTTAATGGTTCACTGTCGCTCCTATTCTGATTGGCTGGTTTCTGCCGACCAATGAGAAGCGCTTACAGAATTGGAATTACTGTATTTCCCGGCAATTTCAAATATCCAAATTCCCGATGTAGCGCCGTTCTAAATTTTTGGAAAGTGATTTTATTTATGTATTTTTTTAGTAGGTTTGAGCTCTTTTTCAGATAATGTTTTACGCCTTTATAAAGGCGATTTTTTGATTCATACTCCGCACGGACATCTTTAATGATTTCTCGCTGTTTTCCAGCCTGTCTCGAATCGGAATACATGTGAGGCGCAGTCCCGCACTGCGCCTAAGTCCCGCACTGCGCCCCAGACACTGGCGAGGCGCGGCGGACTTTTCCCCACATGTATAAGCGCACCTCCACGGACGGCAAATCTTAGGCGCAGCGCACTGCCCATTCCCGCACTGCGCCCCACCACTGTAGGCGCGACTTCCCCATTATGGCGCACCTCCTCGACGGAATCTAGCGCATCCGCACTGCGCCCATGTCCCCACACTGCGCCCCACACACTGGTGAGGCGCGGCGGACTTTCCATGTTATGTATGAGCGCACTACCTCAGGCGGCGAATCATAGGCGCAGCCCCGCACTGCGCCTAAGTCCCGCACTGCGCTTCAAACACTGGCGAGGCACGGAGGACTTTACATGCTATGTATGAGCGCGCCCCGGCGCCGACATAAATCAGGCGCAAATTTCGCCGGAAAACTGGCGAAAAGGTGTGCCCCGACGTGGCGAGATTCATACATGTCGCCCTATGTCCATGAGCTTGAGGACTGGGAATCAGGACTATAGATGGTGTCCTCTATCAGTTTATGCACTATATATAATGCAGCATAACTGTTCCTCCTTTACACAGAGGAATGGCGCACTTCTCTGGTCCATCTTCAGTACTGACCTCAGTGGTGGATACATAGTAACTCAGTCACTGCTTTCTCTTGTTTCTCCAGAAGAAATGAATGCTGTCAAAATGCAAATGGATCGGATTCTGAGTCTAGAGGCTAAAATGTTTGTGAAGAAATTAATAGAGGAGGTTGCCTACTCTATAGGTAAGTACAATGACAAGTCACCTAGACCGTAATGTTGTTGTTCTGTGGAGGTGAAGATCATCCCTTGGAAATGTAGTAACCCTGAAGAACATCATTATAACATAGACCTTTCAGCTCTGGTTGGAATTTATAGAAAACCTTGCTCCAGAGCTTCTTCCCCAGTCAGAAACATGTGGCTTCTCTCTAGTCCTCCATACATGAAGCCACCAGGTCACAGATCATTACTGCTTGCTCCCCATCTCTCTTCTCCTCCAGGCAGTGATGAAATAATAACTGTGCCTGTAACTTGTTACCCATAAAAATCCCTGATAACAGTGGAATATTTCTGAATTTCAGCTCTCCCTGATGAAGATGAAAACCTCCAGGATTCAGAGGAGGAGCAAGAAACAAGTGAGGATACTGACAACTTAGTATTCAAACCTTCTACATCTCCATCCAAAATGTTTTATGAGGTAAGTAAACGCTCTGTGAATCCATTTTACTCTTCACCAAATAATGCCCCCCCCCTCATATATAATATAAAGTCATCAGAAAAATCATATAAATCTACATCAGGACCTGTTTGATGCACAGCAATTTTTCCACGGCCCAGGTGTGGGTGGGGTGGGGGGGGGGAGTTATCGGGGCGTGATTAATAGGGGCATGGTTAATAGGGGCGGGATTATGGAGGGAGTTGGATGTTTAGAATCACAAAAAAAAAAAAACATGATAAAGTGTATATTGTGTCATTTAGGGGTATAGTATGGGGTAAACAGTATTTTATAAATGCAGACTGATTGTCAGCTCTGTGGGTCAGAATTATACTTGTATATAATATTCAGCTCTGTCATTATAGAGATATATGCCCCCTCTAGTTATTAGAGATAGATATACATGCACCCTGTAGTCATTAAAGATAAATACATATGCCCCCTGTAGTCATTCAAGATAGGTATATATGACCCCTGTAGTAAAGATAAATAAATATAAGCCCACTGTATTAATAAAAAACAAATATAGGCCCTCAGTATTAATAATATAGGCCCTCAATATTAATAATAATATAGGCCCCAGTATTAATAATTATATAGCCAACCCCAATATTAATAATAATATAGGCCCCAGTATTAATAATAATAAAGATCCCAAGTATTAATAATAGATATAGGCCCCCAGTATTAATAATAAATATAGGTCCGCAGTATTAATAATAATATAGGCCACAGAATTAATAATAATATAGGCCCCAGTATTAATAATAATATAGATCTCGAGTATTAATAATAGATATAGGCCCCCAGGATTAATAATAGATATAGGTCCGCAGTATTAATAATAATATAGGCCACAGTGTTAATAATAATATAGGCCCCAGTATTCCTTAATAATAATATAGACTCCAGTATTAATAATTAATATGTCTCCAGTATTAATAATAAATAAATGTAGGCCCAACCAGTATTAATAATAATATAGGTCCCAGTATTAATAAAAATATAGGCCCCAGTATTAATAATAAATATAGGCCCCTGGTATTAATAATATATATAGGCTCCAGTATTAAAAATAAATAAATATAAGCCCCCAGTATTAATAATAAATATAGCTCCCCAGTATTAATAATAATATAGGCCCCAGTATTAATAATAAATATAGGCCCCTGGTATTAATAATAATATAGGCCCCCAGTATTAATAATAAATATAGGCCCCCAGTATTAATAATAATATAGACCCCCAGTATTAATAATAATATAGGCCCCCAGTATTAATAATAGATGTAGGCTCCCAGTATTAATAATAATATAGATCCCAATATTAATAATAGATATAGGCCCCCAGTATTAATAATAATATAGACCCCTGTATTAATAATAAATATAGGCCCCCAGTATTAATAATAATATAGGCCCCAGTATTATTAATAATATAGATCCCCAGTATTCATAATAATATAGGCCCCCAGTATTAATAATAATATAGGCCCCCAGTTTTAATAATAAATATAGGCCCCCAGTACTAATAATAATATAGGAATACTATAGATCCCAGTATTAATAATGATATAAGCCCCCAGTATTAATATTAATATAGGCCCCCGCCCCCCAGTATTAATAATACTATAGGCCCACTCTAGACAGTCAGGCTAGTGGAAAAAAGAAAAAAAGAAGGAAGTTACTCACCTTTCATGATCTCTGAGGAGCTGCTGCCTCCAGGACCCAGCGTCCGGCAGCACCAAGCGTCGCTGATGATCATTGTAGATACATTGCTCAGTGAGTGCCGTATCTACAGCGATAGGGAAAGTAGGGACAGTAATGAACCTTCCCTGCTTCTCTATAGCGGAGCAGTTGCACGCTGTGTGTGGCTGCTAACTCTGCATGGCCGGATACTCTGCCACTCAGAGTAGACACCGCCCGCCTGAACTAATCAATCAACGGGCAGTCGGTATCATGTGTAGCCGAGGCCGCGGACCGGCAGAACAGGCGCCACGCCCCGGTGTCAGTACAGAGCCTGGCGGTTGTGGACCCCTGGTCTACATCATATGATGGACATCAAAGGTGACGAGACCTAAGCTAATATCATAGCCCTCTAATCCTCTATGTCCTCTTTTAAGACACTGATAACATCCATAATTACCATGTTGGGTCGTCCATATTTAGACACAATGATCATATTGACTGCTGTTCCTGATTGTATGTTATACCTGTATTTATATGTTTTTAGCTTTACACCAACATGGAGGATCCCAGTTCATCTTCCGAGGATCCATCTCCAGCTAGCTCAGCGAATCCTTCTCCGGTTATTTCCAGTGACTCAGACATGTGAGTATACTGTGGGGTTATTACAGTGAGAATGATCCTTGACTGTATAGTGATTGGGGGCAGTATGTTAGGCCGAGGGGAATAGACTTTTGAAATGTGAGGAATCTATTAGAACTTCCTCCTTATACATTTATTATACAGTTATCTTGGTTTAGTGTCATTTTTCCCTATGATTTATGTTTTACTAAACAGGCAGAGACTATTATCTTCTGAGCCTGAAGAGGAGCAGAGGCAAAGTGAGATAAACATCGTACCATCCGCCTCCACAACACCAGGTAGGTACTTGGTCCTCAGCACTCGACTCATGGTCGGATAACACATCATCATCATCATTGTTCCAAGGGGTCTATTTGCCGTTAGAAGTGATTCTGTATCACGTTGCCACGACAGGCCATTATCTCCTGATCAGCGGAGGTCTGACTTCTATGATCTCCCCAAAATCCTCTGAATAAATGTCCCACTGTACTGTATAAATGCTGCTGTTCTCTCTCATTTCTGTGCATGTTGGGTCTTTACCATTCAATCACTTTGCAGTCAAACAGTCTCATTTGCTTGAATAGAGTTTCTTTGCATTGTGGGTCAATGGAAGGAGACCTCTGTGCAGGGCAGAAGTTAAAGGAGCAGGTGCCAAAAGTTAGTCCTTCAGTGATCATGAACTGATGTCATAAGGGGTGTTCACACAGTGTATTTCGGCACATAATTGCACTGACATATGCCCCACAAACATGGTAACATCATTACAAGTCCCGCTCTCATTGACTGCTCTGTAAAATCATTGGCGTCTGAATAACAATATTGATTATACGATCGTATTTCTTGGCGCGTAAGTGCCTAAAAGAAGTGACAGGAGGTATAGGAGGCAGAAAGCTGCCTCAGGCCATGATCAAAAGTGGTGACGGTAAACTCCACTGTTCAGCCTGATGAATCCACTGCTAGCAGGGCAGTCTGGGACATTACAGTATATACCATCTACTTGCTGGTGAGGCATCACTGCTAGATGACTGGAAGATAGGAACCATTCTGTATCCTGCCCTTTACTGCTCTTCTGCATTATATTTATAGACATTTTTTCTTTTACTTTAGAACAAGCTCCTCCAGCTCAGGAGATACCAGAAATGGACGGTCACCGGATAGAACAACAAACAAGACAAGGAGAAAGGAGAACAAGAGGTAAGAGGGAGGAATATATGACAAGTTATCTTACTGTAACTGACTAATAATAACTCACAATATATAATATAATCCATAAATACCTGTAGTAAAGCCAGACAAAACACTAAGAGAAAGCCAATGAAAAAAAAAAAAAGGCGGGGAATTAACCAAAGTGTACAACGGCAAAATAACCCCCTGTAGCGTAATAAAATATAATCTCTTATTGAAAACCAACATAAAATACATAGAGAAAGAAAAACATAAAGAAGAGGTAATGTACACAGCCTTGTTGGATATACGGTGTACAGCTAAACAGCTAACCATAGACTAGATAGAGAGAATATACATCTCTATCTATCTTTCTGTCTGTATATATTTTCTTTCTATTCTTTCTATCTATTTTTTAGCTAGCTGCACACCTTATGTGTACAGCAAGGTTGTGTCCATTATCTTGTCTGTATGTGTGTTATGTGTGCTTGACATCCAATCAAAAATTGGTATTATGCAACCATAATAGGAGACAAACCAATGTTAACGGTGTCACAGAAGGGATACAGAAATTATTGCATATAACAGACAAAAATTATCAAACCATAACTGTATACCGACTGGGCAGAGATGCTGAACTCCAACGCGTTTCACCTCTGGCTTAGTCAGGACAAAGCCAAAGGTAAAACACACGTTGGGGTTCAGCGACTATGTTCGGTTTGTATGTTTATGTTGCATGTATTCAGCACCTCTGTTCAGTTGGTCTGTATGTTACGTTGCTTTTCAATAAAAGTTTATGTTTTATTATCCTATAGGGGGTTGTTGTGCTTTGGTGTTAAATATATATAGTAATATTTCCAAACACAACGCAGTTACAAGAAAA
This sequence comes from Phyllomedusa bahiana, assembly GCA_025379985.1. Lineage (NCBI taxonomy): Eukaryota > Metazoa > Chordata > Amphibia > Anura > Hylidae > Phyllomedusa > Phyllomedusa bahiana. The sequence goes on from JAODAL010001683.1 coordinate 26,237, forward strand.
TGAACTAGAGCCTCAGTGGCCATTATATTCTGGATATATCACCTCATTTATAATGCTGATTCCCCCCTCAGTGGCCATTATATTCTGGATATATCACTCCTTCATTCTTATAATACTGATTCCCTCAGGGGCCATTATATTCTGGATATATCACTCCTTCATTCTTATAATACTGATTCCCTCAGGGGCCATTATATTCTGGATATATCACTCCTTCATTCTTATAATGCTGATTCCCCCCTCAGGGGCCATTATATTCTGGATATATCACTCCTTCATTCTTATAATGCTGATTCCCTCAGGGGCCATTATATTCTGGATATATCACTCCTTCATTCTTATAATGCTGATTCCCTCAGGGGCCATTATATTCTGGATATATCTCTCCTTCATTCTTATGATGCTGATTCCCTCATGGGCCATTATATTCTGGATATATCACTCCTTCATTCTTATAATGCCGATTCCCTCAGTGGCCATTATATTCTGGATATATCACTCCTTCATTCTTATAATGCTGATTCCCTCAGGGGCCATTATATTCTGGATATATCACTCCATTCTTATGATGCTGATTTGGTTACATTTCACTTTCTATGTTACCTCCATGATATTTACATGATCTTTAACTCCTTTACAGGTTCTCGTATCCGCCGTATCTTGTCATCCTGCCGGCGTGGATTGTCCAGGGCTGCTCGGGCCATCAGAGGGATTTGTACAGGTGCTTCCTGTTGCCGGGGCTCATGCACCCTCTAGAAAGAGCACCCTGAAGAAGGTTCAGCAAGTCCACCACCATTGCTGAACCAAAAAGATATAACAACTCACCTTTCAACCCTGCGAGGACCATCTGCAGAAGAAGGCTTGATAACCATCGAAGAGCCTTATACCATCAATCTCCTAAGAGATATATATAGGAGGAAGGACTCCATCAAACCTTCCCACCCTGCGAGGACCATCTCCAGAAGAAGGCTTGATTCAACCATCTCAACAGCCTTATACCATCAATAAGCTAAGAGATGTGCATATTAGGAAGGTCTCCATCAAACCTTCCCACCCTGCATGGAACATCTGCAGAAGAAGGCTTGATAACCATCTCAAGAGCCTTATACCATCAATAAGCTAAGAGATATACATAGGAGGAAGGACTCCATCAAACCTTCCAACCCTGCATGGAACATCTGCAGAAGAAGGCTTGATAACCATCTCAAGGGCCTTATACCATCAATAAGCTAAGAGATGTGCATATTAGGAAGGACTCCATCAAACCTTCCCACCCTGCGAGCACCATCTGCAGAGGAAGGCTGGCTTTAAAAACTTCTTAAGCCTTTTCATGAAGTCAATAAAATATTTGATGCACATATTTTATAATTTTTTTACTTCCTTATTTCATTAATAGTTTTACTTACACCCAGAATGAACCACAGGGAAAACTGCATATAAACCCTGAGAAAGCTTTCTATTAGTACATGAAGCCTTTGTTGTGTTCTTATCACAATCATGAATGTAAAAGTACAAAAAAATCAGTCAGCTCACCCGAAAGATTGCGATTCTGCTGCACTGTGGACGGTGTGAGACAGTGACAGGCGGAGTGATTGAGGGAAGGTATATTTCCCCAAGAATACTTTCCTATGTGGCCTTAGGCAGTGTATGGAGCAATGCAGAGAGGCCTGGGCTCGGTGAAGGAAAGTCGACAGTTCTTGTGTCAGTGGTTACTGACATGTTAGTATAAGCGGTTCCAGTCTGCTTAATCCGGGTCGGCTTTTCCTGGAGTGGTCAAAGCGAAGGGTGGGTGGCCGCTCCCAGGCACCAGGTGAGGCTGGTGTCAGGCCTATCAAGCCTGGGCCTGCAGGCCTGTCATGGCTGCTGGGGTATGGCTGAAGCCGTGGTGTGAGTGACACTTAGTGTGTCCCTGGTATAGTTAGGCCCATCTTTGAGTGTTTAGTTAGAGCTCAGCCGAGCAGGTTCTAATTTATATTTTGTCCCTGAAGTTAAGGCTGAGTTTTTGATTTGTCGTTTATATAAACCCGGTCACAGCCTGGACTTTACTTGGGACATCACTGTCTTTGTCTGTGGAAGTCCAGCCTGCTACCTGATTCTGACGCTAATCCCTCACATATGGTGCTTCGGATGCGGACAACAGACTAAAAGAGACTCACACAGTTTACTCGACATTTTTTCTGCAGCAACTGAAAACCTGTTGCTAAGGGTGACAACCAGGGAAAAGCGCCTGGATTGTGCTATAACCCTAGATCCTGGGGAAAAGCTGCAGCTGCGCAGCAGTCACAGACGGCCGAGATGGACAAGCTTCTGAAGCAGCTGGTATAAGTGAACTCACGTCCCGCCGCCCGTGCTGCGGTACAGTCATCTATGCAGAAAATGAAGTTACCAGTGGCTCAGTGGGCTGAGGTAGTGGCGCCTTTTCTAACTGCAGAGCCCCAGAAGGCGTATTTTGACCTTGGCGAGCAGGGTTCCCAGGATTATGATAAATTAAAGGGTGAGATCCTGGCTTGTCTGGGTGTGGACACCAACGTGCGGGCCCGGCTTGTGCATAACTGGACCTTCTCTGACCACTTGGTCCACCTGGTAAAAAAGTGGCGGCAGCTGGAGGAGTCTACACCTGCACTGATTGTGGAAAAAGTGGTCCTGGACAAGTTTGTTCGCTATTTTCCCCCAGAGTTCCAGCGCTGGGTGGGACAAGGTGACCCCAAAGATGCGGGGCACCTTTTAAACCTCATTGAGAGGTACAAGGCCACCGAGGATTTACTCCAGACTGCTCCTCCTGGATGATCCATCCCCAGAAACAGCAAATCGTCCGCAACCTCCGGTAAGACTGTTCCATGCATAATGGGGGTGAAAAATGTCCCTAAGGCAGGTGGCTCAGGAGGGCAGCATTTAGAGGAGAAACTGGGTCCCAAATGGTCAGCATGGTCCCGACCAGAGTCTCAAGGAGACTGGGGCAGGAAAATGTGTTGCCAGTGTCATGGACCTGGGCATATTACGGCTAACTGTCCCCTTACAGGAAAGCCAATGGAATTTGACTTGGCCAGGTGGAGGTCTCTGTTCGCAAGGCCAGTTTGCTAGGCAGAGACTGTGTTAGAGACTGACCATCAAATATGTCACATCAAAGTGAATGACTATCCTGTAGTGGCTCTTCTGGACTCTGGGAGCTTGGATACTCTGGTGCATGCCAGCCTAGTAGACCTTACGTCAGTCACCGGACGGGTTATAGGGGTCCTGTGCATCCATGAGGACACCAAGGAGTATCCCACGGCCCTAGTAAAACTAGAGACTTATTGTGGACTTGCCTCCCATGAAGTGGAGTGGTGAGGTCTCTAATGCATACTGTCATCCTCGGGAGAGATTTCCCCCTATTTTGGGACTTGTGGCACAAAAAGGTTTCATGTATTGTAAATAATTGTAATGATGTGAATACTTGCCCTGTTGTTGATCCCCGACGCCACAGTTCAGCCAGTAGGGGTGACCCTAGAAACTGGTGATAATTTTCTCCTAGCGGTTCTTGATGGTGAGACTGAGGAACATGAAGAGGTGGCTGCTATGCCTCACCTGGAGGTCTCACATGATAATTTTGGAACAGCTCAGCTTAGAGATCTCACACTAGTGAAAGCTAGGGAGAATGTCAAGGTTGTAAATGGTGGACCTCAATATCCAGGGGCGAATACAGTGTTTTCTCACATGGCAGGTAACCAGGAGCTATTGTATCAGGTGGACAAGGTCCATGGGGAGGTGGTGGAGCAGCTGGCAATGCCACAGTTTTTTCAGAGAATGGTCTTGTACCTCGCACACAAGCACGTGCTAGGGGGTCGTCTAGGCAGAGAAAAGACAAAGGAGCGCATCCTCCAAAGCTTTTTCTGGCCAGGGGTACATGGTGACGTAAAGCGGTACTGTGAGTCCTGCCCAGAGTGTCAAATAACAGCTCCTATGCCCTTTTACAGGAGTCCACTGGAGCCATTACCTATAATAGAGGTACCGTTTGAGAGGATCGCACTGGACCTCGTCGGCCCGATAGTGAAGTCTGCCCAGGGCCATCTGTATATATTGGTGGTGGTGGACTACGCCACACATTACCCTGAGGCCATACCTTTGAGCAATATCTCCTCAAAACTTATTGCCAAGGAGTTGTTCCATATGTTTTCCCGTACCAGCATTCCAAAAGAGATCCTTACTGATCAAGGGACCCCCTTTATGTCAAAGGTCACAGGGGAGTTATGCAAGTTACCTAATATTAAGAATTTGCGCATGTCAGTATACCATCCCCAAACTAATGGTCTTGTGGAAAGATGCTGAAGAGTATTAAACAGGGTGGTCAGTAAGGATGCCTTATTTAATATTTTCAGTCCGGGAAGTTCCTCCATCCATGGGTCATCCATGGGTTTTTCTCCCTTTGAGCTAGTTTACGGGTGGCGTCCCTGGGGTCTTCTTGACTTTGCCAAGGAAACCTGGGAGCAAGAGTCTACACCCCTCAGGAGTGTAATTGAACACATTTCCCAGATGCAAGACATGACTTGGACTTTACTTTGAGCGTCACTGTCTCTGTGTGTTGAAGCCCAGCCTGCTACCTGATTCTGATGCTAATCCCTCACAACGGAGAGAAGATAGAAGCCGTAGTATCCTTCACAGCATATACACACGAAATCACCAGCAGCTTGTGCCCGCAGAGATCCTCATTAAGTTAAAAGAAAATGTTCTTTATTGGAGCAATGTTTAAAACAATCCCACCATCTGAGTCAGCCTAGAAATAACAGTCAGTGCAGTCCCATAATTCACACTTTGTAATCAGGGCAGCTGACGCGTTTCGGAAAACATTCCTTATTCGTAGCTAAAAACTTCCTGAATGGTGTTAATTAAATAGAGCAGCAGGATAGATCACATGATCTTCTCCTCCCCTTTTGGGAGTGCATATGTGAAAACACCCTATAAAGCCAAACATCTATTCAAGATGAGAAAGAAAGCACCAATGGGAGTTAATAATGATACATCACATCCTGCCGTATATTAAGGCCATGGGGAACTCGAGTTTGTAAATCATAAATCCACCTGGATTCTCTATCCAATAATTTTGTATATAAATCCCCTCCACGTTTGGATCTGGTAACTTTTTCTATTCCCAAAAAACAAAAACAACTGACATCTCCTCCCTGGAGACCGCAGAAGGTCCTACAGCATCTAAAATAATCATTGTAGTGCTTAACCCCTTTATATCTGTGGTTTGCAATGGAGATGTAAGTTGTCCTGTCCCACGACGTGTGTGCTTCATACACTGGCACATTCTCATGATGCTTCTGCTATTACTTTGCATCTCACTAGATTTGTGCCTCTTGATTTGCTGGCGCCGGGCTCTGGTGTCACCAGCTGCCTCTTTCTTCTGGGCAGTTGGGCAGTTGGTGTCGGCCATTTTGCGGCACAGTTGATGCTCATCAGGTCTGGTGAAAGTAACATCTCTTCAGCGGCTGCATTGTGCATATCTACAGGAATATCGGCCTGAAGATAACCCTCATCTGGATTCCTCATAGCAGAGGAGCCAGTGCCCGTGATGTGGAAGGATCCGGAGGAGCAGATCTCGCACCACAAACCAGTCTGTGCTGTTCACCACCGAAGACGTAAGAAAGACTCCGATGAGGACGGAGAAGGAAGCCGGGGGCCATCGGCTGCTGAATGGCTGGAGCTGACCTTGGTGTAAGCTGACTTCTCCTGTCCCAGATGGTGTCAGTGCTCTCCAGTTGTAGGGTAAGTTCACACGGTGCATTGTGGGGTGTACTGTACATGACGCAATACACCCGGTGTTTTAGGAGTAGGTGCTGGTCAGCTCAGGGGCCCATTCACTGTCACTACCCCCGGCGCTGGTCACTCCTCTCCCGATGTACAATATGTGTGTATTGTGCACCGGGGGAGACGGACGTCATTCATAGATCTCTATGAGAGCTATAAATCACCGTAATTGAGGGGCGCAGTTCGGGTGTATTGAAGCACAAATACACGGCGAGGTGCCCACAATTACACCGTGTGAACATTCCCTTACGGATAAGGGGTCACTTATTTTCACTTTGCTGTTTTTCTCATTCCGGCCTTCTAAGCGTCATCGCTTTTTTAGCTTCCTGTTAATGGGACCATTTAATGCAGCACATAATGTATTGGGGAAGCGAGATATGATTCTCTGTGGGAAACAAAAAATCTGCACATTTTTATCAGGGTTAGTTTTAATGGAATTTATTTTGTGGCAGAAATGACGATAATCTTATTCTCTGGTTTGATCGGATTCTGACTATTACAAATTTACAGGGTTTTTCTTACTATTTTACCACTTTTTTTTGTAAATCAGCTTTTTTTTTTTAAAAAAATTGTCTTGCATCACTGTTTTCTGAGAACAATCCCTATTTTATCTTTGTGTCATGGAAGCTGTGTGATGGCTTATTGCTTTGTAGGCTTAAGTGGTTTTATTATTATTATTATTATTATTATTATTATTATTATTTGAGCCTATTTGGGTTATTTGCCACTTTAATCACTTTTTATTCCATTTCCTTTTCCTTGACCAAAAAATTGTCAATTTTTTTTTTTTTTATGATAACATGGAAAATGACTAAGGCAGAGGAATGCAGGGTTGGAGGAATCACAGAATTTCAAATAAAGTTATGCAAATTGACATTTTTAGACGATGAACTGTAGAAAGTTTGTCTTTCTATGAAGACAAAATAATATCTTTGGAGACATAATGGACAATCCTCCCGAACTGTTCAGATCTGCCCTGGTCTGGTTGGTTTCCAGTGTCCACCAGGACTGGCTTCTGTTCTTCCCCTTCCTGATGGAGCCTTTTTTTGTCACGCTCATTTTTTCCTCCTCACCTTCTGAAAGCCATAACTTTTATTTTTCCACCTACATAGACGTGTGAGGGGTTTCATTTTTCATGAAAAGTTTCTCTTTATTTTTTTTTTTTTTTTTTTTGTAAACATAATTTTTATTATTATTTTTACAACAACAAAAACATATAATAACTGTCCATTAGATGAGATACCACTTGATACATAAAGAAATAATATAAGGCATCATTACTACAGATAAGAAAAGTACTAAGCAATGAAAGTACAAAATAGCACTGATGACATACTTTGGTATCATAATAATAAGAATGAAGCAAAAGAAGTCTCCATCTTCACTAAAGAAAAAAAAAAAAAAAAGTAACCCCGCCCCCCCCCAAAAAAAAAAAAAAACCAAAACAACACAGAACATTGGTACCCATACGCAGTTATGTATAAGAGACATAATCACATACACTTAGGTAATCAAGGAAGGTCTGGAAAAAAAGGTGAAAACAAATACTGTGGTGATACAATGCTGCGAGATCGTCACACGGCCCTCGTGCCCTAAAGCCCGAGGTTAGAGAATTAAATAGAGGACAAATTCACCCCCAACTCTGACGCACAGTCACCAAGGGAGTATCCAGGGCGTGCTGCCAGGATATGGCTGAGTTAAAGCTCCCATGTTATGGGATACAGACATCTAAAGCTCCCAGAGTGCCCGCTAGTCGAGAGGAGAGATACCAGGAGGTGTAAACAAAAGGCTGTATGATCTCCTTGATCTCCTGGGGGGTGTAAAAGTTACCTATGAACTCCTGCCATTTCTTGAAAAATTTAGAGCATTGGGTTTCCTTAGTCCTGATAATGTCGATTCTGTCCATTTCGAGATGATGTTTGACCACCTGGATCACTTCCTGCAATGTAGGGACAGTTGGTTCCAACCATTTGGCCAGGAGGCTTCTTTTAGCCGCTAATAAAAATATGTGCAGAATTGGGTGGTTCCTAAAATGTTGTGGTAAATTATGGAACAGGAGCTGTGTTGGCTCTAAAGTTAAATGACACCGAAACTTAAGATTCAGAGTTTGTATGACTGTCTCCCAGAACTTCATGGTTTCCACACAGGTCCAAATACTATGGACAAAATCTGTGCGGGGGGTGCCACACTTGGGGCAGGACGTCAAGATGCTCTTTCTAATGATGTTATTCATGTTGCCATAGAATATAGTGGGAAACCAGAAAAAAAATTTAAGCAGGGCAAAATGTGAAAATAACGTACTTGCGCCATGTTTGCAGGAGTTTTGTTTTTATGCCGTTCAATCTTCTGTAAAAATGCTGTGTTCTCTGTATTCTACATGTTTATACGCATCCGGCAATACCAAACATGTACGGTTCCGTTATTTTTTGGTGCCTTAAAAACATTTCCAAACATTTCCTTATTTTGAAAATTGTGCGGCGGCGCCATTTTCTGCGACCAATAACTTTTTTGTACTTCTACCTATGGACTGGAGTGAGGGGCATTTTTTGCCGGCTGAAGTGCACGTTTCAATGCTACCAGTTTGGAATACATGTGACTTTTTTGATTAAATTTATTCCAATTTTTAGAAGTTAAATGACCAAAAAACGCTAATTTGGTGTTTGGAATGTCTTTCTTCTACGGTGTTCAGTGTACAGGATGAATGATGTTATATTTTAATAGATCGGACTATTTCGGACGCGGCGATACCAAATATGGGGAAATTTTTTTATTATTTGGATTTTTTATTTGTAAAATGGCAAAAGGGGGTGAGCTGAACTTAAATATTTTTTCTTTTTTTTTTACACTTTAAAACGTTTTTTTTTTCTTTTTACTGTAAATTTGAGTCCCCCTAGGGCGCTTCACCACTAGGGGGCACAATCGTTTATATAGCTTAATGCATTGTATAGGCAATGCATTAGGGTGTACCAATATGGCGGTTTCCCCACTTCCTGCCTGGAGCCGGAAGTGAAGAAATTGAAAATATGGCAGTGATGAAGGCCTTCACAGGGTTTCCAGCTGCCATGTTCAATGATCTGGGTCCCGCTTTTTCACTGCGTGTATCCCGATCACAGTGAGTAATAGTGCGCGTCACCTAGTGTATCTAAGCCTCTCACGTGTGGTACTGTGCTGCTGAGCCATTGTATCTAAGCCTCTCATGTGTGATACTATGCTGCTGAGCCATTGTATCTAAGCCTCTCACATGTGATACTGTGCTGCTGAGCCAGTGTATCTAAGCCTCTCATGTGTGATACTATGCTGCTGACCTAGTGTATCTAAGCCTCTCATGTGTGATACTGTGCTGCTGAGCCATTGTATCTAAGCATCTCACGTGTGATACTATGCTGCTGACCTAGTGTATCTAAGCCTCTCATGTGTGATACTGTGCTGCTGACCTAGTGTATCTAATCCTCTCACGTGTGATACTTTGCTGCTGACCTAGTGTATCTAAGCCTCTCATGTGTGATACTGTGCTGCTAAGCCATTGTATCTAAGCATCTCACGTGTGATACTATGCTGCTGACCTAGTGTATCTAAGCATCTCACGTGTGATACTATGCTGCTGACCTAGTGTATCTAAGCCTCTCATGTGTGATACTGTGCTGCTGACCTAGTGTATCTAACCCTCTCACATGTGATACTGTGCTGCTGAGTCAGTGTATTTAACCCTCTCAAGTGTGATACTGTGCTGCTGAGCCAGTGTTTATCTAAGCCTCTCACGTGTGATACGATGCTGTTGACCTAGTGTATCTAAGCCACTCATGTATGATACTATGTTGCTGACCTAGTGTATCTAAGCCTCTCACGTGTGACACTGTGCTTCTGAGTCATTGTATCTAAGCCTCTCACGTATGATACTGTGCTGCTGACCTAGTATATCTAACCCTATCACATGTCGTACTGTGCTGCTGAGCAGATGTATCTAACCCTCTCACGTGATACTGTGCTGCTGAGCCAGTGCATCTAAGCCTCTCACGTTTGATCCTGTGCTGCTGAGCCGCTGTATCTAAGCCTCTCACGTGATACTGCGCTGCTGAGCCTTGGTATCTAGGCCTCTCGTATGTCATAGCGATAACTTTTTTATTTTTCTGCATACAGAGCTGTGTCGGGGCTTCTTTTTTGCAGGATGAACTGTTGTTGTTATTGGATCCACTTTGGCGTTTACATGGCTTTTTGATCGCTTTTTATTCCATTCTATGTGACTGTTTTGTTGTTTTTTTGCGGCGTTCATCGCGCAGGTTAAATAACATAACAGATGTAAATGGGAAAGGGCGGTGGACGTGTTTGTATTTTCTTTTCCTCTTGCTTGTCCCCATAGGGTGATCTTCAGATCCTCTTACACTCTATTGCTGTACTGCTCTGCATTGTAGCTGTCAAGGTGCAGTAACGTCACAGGTCGCCCGGAGCCTCTGTTAGGTTTCTGGGTTGTTAGAGCATTGGCAGCCGCCATCACATTGCGGCGATGCTGATGCAGAGGGAGCTCCCTGTCTCTGTCTTTCCCTTAGTGATTGACTGTGGCAGCTAAGGAGTTAATGGCGCTCGGCCGGCGTGAGCTCCAGTCGTGGGCGACACAGCATGAGGCCGCGGTGATGTACAGCTGGGTCTATGCTGCGATTGTACGGGGGTTCAAGGGGCAGTGCGGTTATTATATCTTAGATTCTGTAGCAGGTGGGGATGTCCTCTGTATACACCAGCAGCTTGCCTAGTGCTGCACATTGCTGAATGGTGACTAAGCTGCTGCAGCACCTCTTTATCTCAGACACAGGAGCCTGCAGGAGTCCTCTTCTCTGCAGTGTGTAGGACATGCACAGGTTGTGAGGCTCTGAGCCCTGGGATGGAGTTCATCCCATTCTCTGCAGGCGCTCTGCACAGAGGGGGAGGGCTGCAGCCTGAAATCTCCTGCTCAGCCGGCCTGCCCTGCTACAGATCTGCAGAGGAGAGGGGGATTGTGGGAGCAAGACGTCATGGCGCTGGGCATGCTGGGAGAGACCTGTTACCTGCCTGGAGGCGACTGTTCAGCACCGCGGCTCCGGACAGCTACAGCCGCTCTCACCAGGACATTGGATGTAACCATTGCTTCTCTAAGGATAATTATGAAGATCATCTTATTGGGTAAATTCCACGAACATCAGAGGAATTGCATACATCCCAACTTTTGGAAATTGCAAAGAGGGACACATTAGCCACACCTCTAACCACGCCCAACCAAATGACATCACATCAAGTCACGCCTCCAACCACGCCTAAACAAATGAAAATCATACCAGGACATGCCTCAAACCCAACCCCCACCAAACAAAACCATGCCCCGCCCCCTCCAGCAGACCAGCGCAAACACTACAGGGGCGTCATTTAGGGTCTGTTAAATATGTATTTATATAAAGTAAATGTACATATATACAGAGATCCATACAAATAGCTGTAAGATAAATGTTTATGGAGATGATACCTCTAAATAATAGTTGTACAGTGACCACAATATAACAAGGAGCAAATATCACCGTACTGTTACGGGACCACACCAAGAATAAAATTTATCAATTTTAACCGCTATAACAGAGATCAAATAATTCTGCCACACCATGACAACATCACCACCAACATAGTGACTGAGTAATACCACCAAACAATGACCACATAAAACACCACCAAAATAGTAAACTGAATAATACCACCGTACTGATCCTGAATATAAACCATTACACTGCTGCCAATATTTCTGAAATACAGTGACCATATGGGGGGTAGATAGAAGTTGTACACAGGCTCTGCAGTGATGACAGTACAATACAATTTAGTGACTCACAGGTGACATCTTCTCTGTTGGGAGTCATTCCCATTCTCCATTCCTTCCAGATCGCCATGACCACTTCTCCCAGCCTTGTCCCTGCAGAATTAACCATTCAAACATCTTAGACTCTGCATTTCTCCAGTACCTCCCTACCAATTCCCACCTCTGTACAAACTCCTCATATGGTGATAGATGGAGTAGGGAGATATGGGGCAATACATAGTGGTCAGGGGGTTATAGAGTGTCAGGTGAGGGTTGTATTTTGTGTTGGCACTAGGCCACAGGGGTGAGAGAGAAGGTAAAGGCCACAGCTTACAGGCACAGTCTCCTGGGGAGAGACAGAACACCAACCCCCAGGAGATCGTGGTGCGGCTCTGGCCTGTTCCCCATTCCCTGCACCCCCAGATGATCAGCCACAGTCGTGACCTTCAGGGGTGCAGGGGATGGAGTATAATACTATTGGATTCATTAGACTACGTCGGACCAGCGTAGTATCTATTTATAAACTAAAATGGTCCTGAGTAGTGTTGAGCGATTACGTTGGCTATCGACATCGATCGATAGTCGATAGTCGGCCACCATCGATAAGGTTTTCGATAGTCGATAGTCGATCATCTCCGATGACCATTAATGTCTATGGGAGAGCAACAACTCCTTACATTCTTAACACCCAAACCAGGGCTGGAGAAGCTGGAATTAACACCACAACAGTCAAATGGATACGTGGCTACATCTTAGGCAACACACTTAGTTTTATAAAAGCGCCAGAAAAGAAGTCACACACCATTCACTTTATCCCTGTCTTGTACACAGAGCCTGACCCTTATTCCTGGCATCACCCACAAATTAAAAAGTGCCAGAAGGCAGTATTATTTGAACCATCATTTTACTTGAACTGGTCTTTGTATATCACTGTCCCTGGAACCTAAGGCCCCAAACCTGCATGACCCCCAGATTTAAAAAGTGCCGGAAAAGGGAGTCTTTCAAACACCATTTTAGTTTTCACTGGACATTGACTAAATACCTGTCCTGGGCCCACAGCATGAGCCCCAAACCTGCTATCCAAACGCCAAGATTTAAAAAGTGCGGAAAAGGAGTCTTTCAACCACCATTTTAGTTGCTGACATTGGAAACTATACTGTCCTGCACAGCCATGAGCCCAAACCTGCATGACCTCCCACATTTAAAAAGTGCCGAGAAAAGGAGTTTCAACCCATTTTAGTTTTCACGGGAATTGACTAACCTGTCCCGGGCACAGATGAGCCCCACCTGCATAACCCCCAGAGTAAAAGTGCCGGAAAAAGGAGTCATTTCAACACCATTTTAGTTTCACTGGACATGACTATACCTGTCCTGGGCCACAGCATAAAGCCCCAAAACCTGCATGACCCCCACATTTAAAAAGTGCCGGAAAAAGGAGTCTTTCAACACCATTTTAGTTTCACTGGAAAATTGACTAAAACCTGTCCCCTGGGCCACAGCAATTAGCCCAAACCTGCATGACCCCCACATTTAAAAAGTGCCGGAAAAAAAAGGAGTCTTTCAAACCACCATTTTTAGTTTAACTGGACATTGACTTTTACCTTCCCTGGCCAAGATGAGCCCCAAACTGCATAACCCCCAAAATTTTAAAAGTGCCGGAAAAAGGAGTCTTTCAACCACCATTTTAGTTTCACTGGAACATTGGACTATACTGTCCTGGGCCACACCAAGAGACCCAAACCTGCAATACCCCCACAATTAAAAAGCCCCGAAAAGGAGTCTTTCAACCACCATTTTATTTTACTGGACATTGATTATACCTGTCCTGGGCCACACATGAAATACAAGGGCCGGATTTTCAGTGGGTGCGGTGAAAGCCCAGGCTGGCGTCCGACATCTATAAAACTCCAGGTTAAAATGCCCTGAGGGGAGCACAACGAAAACTGTCCGTGCTGAATCAGGTGCGGAAGCGGAATGTAACCCTCCACCTTCCTCAGTACCCCAGTCCAATACCTGGGTAGCGCTTGCCCACCTATGAGTTGGAACCAATTGAGCTTCACTTGGAAATACTGGTGGTTAAGGGGCTCCTGTTACACCCAGGTCCCTTTATCTTGGCATCTTTTTTCCTCATTTACTCAACGTGCTGGAGGAAATGGTCTCTGTAACTTGTTCTCCTGTCTGTGCTCCAGACTCCATGTCCTCTGAATAACCTACATCTGGTCCAATTTTCCTGTACCGCCCCCTTGTACCAATTCAGAGGAAATTTTTTTAACAGCTATTTTGGTACATGCAGTTTTTTAGTACTTTAAATTCTAGAAAATCACATTTTTAAAATGGGATGGGAATCCCACCATAAGGTCTTTGTTTTCTCTCTCTTTTTTTAAATGTATTAAAACGGGGGGTGTCTCAATAAATGGATTGATGGGCAAATGTTAAAGACTTGCAAAAACAAATCATTTTTTGCAATAATTGTCCCCATTAAAAGTGCCAAAGCCATATTCCATCTTTTTCTGTGACAGCACACAATCCCTTGAGCCAAACCTCTGACCAATTTGTGGAAGAACAAATGTCTTTTAAAAACAACATTTTTTTAGGAATAGGACCTGTAGTAAGAGCCAAATGCAAAAGCCCAGCAAAAAAGTGCCCCGGAAAAATTTTCAAACCATACCCATGAGCCTATCTTTTGACAGAATTTTGTGAAGAACAAATGTCTTTTAGAAACAACATTTTTTAGAATAGGACCTGTATATTGCTGCATTTTTCAAAGCAGCAATGACCCAAAATAATTATAAAAATGACTTCTCAGCCACTGTTAAAAATTGTGAAGGAAAGAAAATGCCCACTTCAAGAGAACCCCCGCCCCATTTATTTTCCCAAAAATTGGAAAAACCCATTGAATTTTTATTTATTGCTTTATCTCACAGCAACATGACCCCAAAAAATTATAAATATGACTTCTCAGCCACTGTTAAAAATTGTGAGGGAGAAATGCCACTTAGAAGCCACATTTCTGTTCCAAAGGACCATGATTATAGCTTTATCTCACAGCAACATGACCCCAAAAAATTATAAATATGACTTCTCAGCCACTGTTAAAAATTGTGAAGGAGAAATGCCACTTAGAAGCCACATTTCTGTTCCAAAGGACCATGATTATTGCTGTATCTCACAGCAACATGACCCCAAAAAATTATAAACATGACTGTTAAAAATTGTGAGGCAACATGACCCCAAAACCATTGACAATGTGAAAAATTCTAAAGATGAAGTGAGTAAATGGAATATGGTTTTGTCATGAAACCTTGGTGTCTTTTAGTCTCCTCACAGCAAAACCAGCAAAATGAACTGTTGGGAATTGAGAAAAAAAATTGCAGTAAGAAATTATCATTTTAAAAATAAGTTTTTCAAGAGGACCTTTTTCTTTTTGGAGAGGAATGTGAAGTAGACCAGCAACTAATCGGTGACCTCAGCAATTGGGGCCACAACATCATCAGAGATCCATGCCTGATTCATCTTGATGAAAGTCAAAAGATCCACATTATCTGTGGAAAGCCGGATGCGTTTGTCTGTAATGACTCCTCCGGCTGTGCTGAAGGTCCGCTCAGATATGACGCTGGCTGCTGGGCAGGACAACACCTCTATGGCATGGCGAGCCAGCTCGGGCCATTCGTCCATTTTGGATACCCAGAAGTCTATTGGGTCCGGAACACATACAAAAACATCGGTGTTGAGACGCAGATAGTCGTGCACCATGATCTTAAGCTGGTCTCTGGGTGTTGTATGTGTGGCCTGTATTGCATGCGTTGGTGAGGTGGTAAATAAAGATTGCCAGAGGTCACCCATTAGGCTTCTGCCACCTTGCCTGCTGCTGCCGCTACGCCTACTTGGCACTCTACTGCTGTCACGTCGCCTGGATTGTTCCACCGTGACATTTGAAGAACGTGAAGCAGACGCAACAATGTCTCCAGTTGATCAATCAGCAAGGTCTCCATTTCCTGCATTTTAATCTCTCTTTGGGTGGGTGGAAGGAAAGTGCTGATTTTTTGTTTTTGTACCGGGGATCCAGGAGGGTGGCCACCCAGTAACTGTTGTTCATTTTGATGGCCTTAATGCGAGGATCATGTTGGAGGAAATGGAGCATCCAAGCACTCATGTGAGAGATGGAGCCTTGAGTTCCCAAGCCTCTGGGTCGAGGGGCACTAGCAAACCATCTTCCTCATCTGCCTCAAACTCACGCCAACCTCTTTCCAAGGCAGGGACGTCAGTGTCTAGGAATACCTCCTCCTCCGCTTCCTCCGACACAGCTTCAACACAGCCCTGACTTGCCTCAGATGATGCACCCTGAGAGCTGAGGTGCCGCCTTGCACTAGCTCTGGACCCTGAACCACTGCCTAATGAAGACCGATAAAATTGAGAAACTGTCGGGCCTTGTGGATTTGATGGAGAGAAAGGCTCCGTGTCTGCATCTGTGTCCATCTCCTCCTCCGTCGCTGGCGGGACCTGATGTTTCAGAGTGTCCAACGATCGTTCCAGAACTAAGATCACCACAATGCTCATGCTGACAAGGGCATCATCCGCACTGACCATTTTGGTGGCTTCTTCAAAACTGGCAAGGATGGTGCAGAGCTCTTTCACCTGCCTCCACTCTCGGTGGCTCAACACCCCGAGGTCCGCACCGCTGCTTGTCAGGCCATGTGTCACTTCGTACTGCGTAATGGCATTGCGCTGCTCCCACAATCACTGGAGCATGTGGAGGGTGGAATTCCAGCGTGTTGCCACGTCAACAATGAGACATGGCAGGCCGAGCTGACGCTGCAACGCAGCCAGGCGGGATGAAGCAGGGTGCGAACGGCGGAAGTGCGAACTCAGACCTCGAGCCTTCTTCAGCAGGCAGTCCAGACCCGGGTAGCTCTTTAGAAATTTCTGGACGACAAGGTTCATGACATGTGACAGGCAAGGGATGTGCTCCAGCCTACCGATCTTAAGGGCGGCCAGCAGATTTCGCCCGTTATCGCACACCACCTTGCCTGGCACAAGGTTCTTGTCACCCAGCCAGCGCTCGGTCTCGTTGCGGAGAGCCGTCCACAGCTCCTGACCTGTGTGTGGACGGTCTCCAAGGCAGATTAATTTCAACACGGCCTGGTGTCTCTGGGCACGTGATGCCACCAGAGGACCTTGGGGGAAAGAGCCCTGCACCATCCCTGCGGTTTTGAAGAGCGTGCGCCGAGCCTGAGAACCACCGTCACCCCCAGAGACATCCACCCAGCTCACCCAGTGAGCTGTCACAGAGATATAGCGGCCTTGGCCGTGCTTACTAGTCCATGTGTCGGTGGTGAGATGGACTTTTCCGGACACAGATGCAGACAACGCGCTTGAAATTTTAGATGACACGTGGCTGGCCAGGGCAGGGACGGCTTTTTTCCTCGCAAAGAATGCCTGCTCGGCATCTGGTATTGGGGGCAGGCGAGGGCCATGACGTGGCGGAACCCATCTGTGTCCACCAGACGGAAAGGCAACATTTCCAAGGCCAAAAGCATGGCAATGCCGACATTCAGGCTTTTGGCTTTGGGATGGTTTGGGTTAAAGTGTTTCTTCTGCTCCCAAACCTGGAAGACAGAAGGCTGGCTGCTAGACTGGCCGCTGTACGGCGTGCATGTCGTCAAACTGGCGGAAGGAGAAGGGGTAGGATGGGTCTCTGGTGGTGCTGGTGGACCACGGGCGACGGTGGAAGGGTGAAGCGGAGGCTGACCCTGATCATGACTCTGAGAGACATGGCAGCTGAGGAACGCTTGGTGGTGGCGGAGGAGGAGGCCCCGGGGACAGAGGGTTGACAGTGGTTGGAGGCCCGGCGTCGGTCTGGCCTTTTTTGGCCAAGTGTTCCCTCCATTTCAACTCATGCATTCGCTGCATGTGACTAGACATGTTGGTGGTGGTTAACCACTTAAGGTTCTTGCCTCTACTTATGCGTTTACGGCAAAGGCGGCATATGACATCGCTGGGTGAATCAGAGGCTTGCTCAAAGAAGGCCCAGGCTTGAGAGGTCCTGGACCTTTTTGACGGCGATAAGCGAGGAGCAGGGTTTTGCGCTGACCGTGGCTGGCGGAATCATATCAGTGGACTTCTGCGACCGCCCTCACTCTCCCTTTTTGTGGCGGGACCCGTATTGACACTACCCCATCGTCTTCCTCCTCGTCCACTGATGAAGCGCTCGCAAGCAAATTCTGCGGAAAAGACCAGGATGGATCCGCAATGTCGTCATCATCATCATCATCATCATCAACACAGGTGACTTGGTCGTCCTGACTTTCTGCATCCAGAAGCTGCGGGCTACAAGCAACAGGCACTGCAAGGCGTTGCCGACCGCCCGGGATTTTTGCCGATTGACCGACTTCCTTCACCTCCTCTGATGGCATCAGTAACTGGGCGTCAGAGCAGACTAAATCATCCTCTTGATCTTTTAACATGCCTTCTGACCCCAACCGCATTTTGTCATCAAAGAGGTCTTCAGACAATGGATTATCCACAGTGGTGAGTACACGAGTTGACATTTGGGCTGCTTCATGTTGGACGGATGCTGATGATGCTGATGACGACATTTGTGGCCGTGACTGCGAGGACGAGGAGGTAAGACTGCTAGATGCAGGTTGCATTAACCACTGAAGGAAGATTGGCGACGATGTTCATTACTTAGATTCACAGGGCCCTGACCCAGCGATGACAGGCCTGACGGTCCTGCAACTGACGATCCGCTGGCATGCGTGTTGTCGCCAGCACTGGAAGGAGCACCTTCTCTCGTACCTCTACCTCCATGTGCTACCCCCCTCTTTGCTCGCTTACCACCTGCATTTCGCTCCATGTTCAGAAATATAAAAATTTGAGAAGGTATGGAATAGTTTTGGAAAGTCTCTTATTAAAAGACGGCAAATCACAGCTATTCTCAAATCCCTCTAATCCCAAAACACATTGCTGGATTCAAATTTAACTGCAAGGTGTCTATCAACAAATCTTGACTGGGCAAATGTGCAATAAACTCGTATCTGTTATGTTTTCGTATAATACACTGTATTTTTTGCACCCTGCAATTCACCTGTGCTGACTATAGAATTGCTGTTTAAGACTTACGTGGATGCTCTGCGTCAATGAACAAAGCTGGGTGCGCAAAGTCAAAAAACACATATCTGTTATGTTTTCGTATGATACACGGATTTTTGGCACAAACAACCTGTGCTGACTACAAGATTGCTGGATTGTAATTTACTGCAAGGTGGATATATCAACACAGTGGAATGGGTAAAATTGAAAATGAACACCTATCTGAAATGTATAACTGATAATAAAAGTGGAGTTTTGCAAACCCAATAAAAGAGACCTGCAGTTACTAGAAATGAATGTGTAAACCAATATAAGTTCAGGCTGCCCAATATCCAGGAAATATTTCAATAGCAAAACTGTTAATAATAAAGATATTGCCCCGTGCAATGTCTACACTAAGTCTTGGTGAACTTTATCCAGTGTTCTTTATAGATAGAGCTTGTCTGTGTTCGCCCGCGGGCCCCCCCCCTCCCCCCGTGAAAATTTACAGCGGTAGATGCTGCTTTAAAATTCTCTAGCTAACTAAATAAAATCTTCAAATCTCTAATCTAACTAAATTGGAAGGATCACAGCTAATAGTAGAGGTTTCTCTGTGCAGAAATAGACTAATTTCGCTGAGCTGTTTGGCCACAGGCAGAGCGCACGTCCTATTCCTATGAGACGCTGAGAGACACTAAGGCTGAACAGGAAGGGCTGTTCTATGTTAAAACGAGGTCATGTGATATTTCCAGCCAATCTCAACCATACACACCCCCGCCATGACGTCGCACACATCACACCCCGCTCTATTCTGTAATCTGATTTGCTGGCCACCAAAATGACAGAAAGCGCCGAAAATGGCACGATCTTAATAGATGATGCACAGATTGTAACCTTAATTATCGCATGATCTGAAAATTTCGATCACCATAAAAACCTTGCCGATTTCAACTTTGTTGATAAAAATCGCTCAACACTAGTCCTGAGGGCCGGTGTCAGGGAGTTTATTTAAATAAAGTGCTATCTTGTTTCTGTTATTTTTTTCCATTTTTTCCAGTGATAGTAATGGAGGTGTCTGTCAGATGCCTCTATTACTATCACTCGGGCTTGGTGTCAGCCAGCGGCAGTTTTTGTCACCCCCAGGCCGACACTAACCCCATGTCACGATTACCCGAATAACCAACACACCTGGGGTACCAGGAAGAGCCAGTAACCAACAGAAGTGGACCCTCTAATGTGAGCGTCTGCTTCTGTGGCAGCTGCAGGCTGGTATTCTTAGAATGGGAAGGGACCAGTATTGATGGTTCTTCCCATTCTGATAGTATTAGGTTGCAGCTGTTGGTTTTACCCTGGCTGGTTATGGAAATCAGGGGGGACCCCACGTCGTTTATTTTTTTTTTTAAATCATTAATTTTTTGATAATCCTAAACTGGCCACCTCCTGTAATAATTACTGTGTTTGCCCTTGTGCTTATACTCGGTAAAAAAAATATTTTTCACAAAAAAAACGACGTGGCACCCCCCCTATTTCCATAACCAGCCAGGGTAAAACCGTCAGCGGCAGCCTAATACTGTCAGAATGGGAAGAACCATCAATACTGGTAACTTCCCATTCTAAAAATACCAGCCTGCAGCTGCTACAAGTGGATCATCACATTAGAGGGTCCGCTGCTGACGGTTACCAGCTCTTCCCAGTAGCCCTGCTGCGTTGGGTAATGGGGTAATAGTGACAGGGGGTCAGTGTCAGCCTCGGGGTGACAAAAAACATCGCTGGCTGACACCAAGCCGGGATGCTGAATAGCCTATTTAGTGCTGGGAAAACTGGATGACATCCCCCATAGCAGACATCTATGAGAGATTGGTGTCTGCTTGGGGGATGTTCCACCCAGCTTCTAGGTGCTGATAGCCAACACAATCCCTTGAAAGCTGGGTGCATCTCCCATAGCAGTTGTCAGGAAACTGAGTGGCACCCATCCCCCACACAAGCACCTAGCTTTCCTGGACTCCTATTGTGAGGGTTTCACCCGCTTTCCCACATGCTGATGAAGCTATCCAGCAACTCGGTGAAAGCTGAGTGTACCCATCTCCACAGCAGGCACCTAGCTTCCGGAACCTGCTGTGGAGGGTTTCCAGCTATTAGGTTTCAGCATCTGGGAAGCTGGTGACATGGTCAAGCAGGCGTCCAGAAAGATGTTGCTGCATGGGATGGTGCACTCAGCTTCCCGGTTTTAATCAGGGAGGGCTCGATGAGGTCAGGAAGAAGTGGGCTGAGTGGGGGGTCATGTGGTGTCATGGAGAGGGGGGGCGAGTGGGTGTGAGCAGAGTGATGAAGGGGTTTGAGTCTGCTCTGCAACAGATTGACTTCTGATCAGTCTTACTGACAGTCAGCATTTCATACCAGGCAGTGCTGGATATCAGACCCGGAGAGATGAGCAGCTCACATACTGTCCAATGATGTGTGAAGATCAGGAAGGCCAGGGATGTGTCTACAACTCTGTGTCTACAAGCTCGTGTGTCAGTAGAATGTCAAATCTGCTCAGCCTGCCACACATAGAGCATTTGAGAGCCCCTAGCTGGCAGAGCAGAGAGGCGGGCTGCCAGCTCAACAGTGATAACTTGAAGCAACATTTTGCTATTTACATCGTGAAGGCGGGACCTCCTATTCAAATCGGGTAAGTCCCGCCCAATTCGGGACAGCTGGGAGGTATGGGAATTGTGTAAAATGTGACTTGTGCTGATTGACTTGTATAATACAGCTCCGCGCTGCAGGCAAATTATTGTAGTTTGCTGTGGGAAACAGTCAACAAGCATATTGGGCCTTATGTACGAAAACTGCCTCTAGCCGTAAGACTGACTGTGTTGCCCATAGCAACCAATCAGAGCTCATAGCAACCAATCAGAGCCCATAATAACCAATCAGAAGTCATAGCTATCAGAGCCCATAGCAACTTATCAGAGCCCATAGCAACCTATCAGAAGTGATAGCAACCAATCAGAGCTCATAGCAACCAATCAGTGCCCATAGCAACCAATCAGTGCCCATAGTAACCAATCAGAAGTCATAGCTATCAGAGCCCATAGAAACCAATCAGAGCCCATAGCAACCAATCAGTGCCCATAGCAACCAATCAGAAGTCATAGCTATCAGAGCCCATAGCAACCAATCAGAGCCCATAGTAACCAATCAGAGCCCATAGCAACCAATCAGTGTCCATTGCAACCAATCAGAGCCCATAGCAACCAATCAGAGCTCAGCTTTTACTTCATATAGAGCTCTGGTTGCTTTGGGCTAATGTATAAGGAAATAACTACACTCACCCGCTGTGCAGCCCATTCACATAGAGCCACTGAGGTCTGGATCCAGGCAAGGATTGCTGCCGGCCACAGCACACAACGAAAATCCTTGTCCCCAAATGGAAAGACTTTGCATCCGGTAAAGAATCCAATCCTTTTATTTCATATACATCATACCAGAGATACAGAGCTGCAGCTTTGTCTCACGCGTTTCAGGCTACGAGGAGCCGGATTTTTAGTCTTACTGCCAGACCGGTTTCATACATAAGAACCAATGAGATCATTTTCCCCAACTGTGCAATGCCTGATGGGTAATGAGCAATGCCAGGTCTTTATAGCTGCTGATCAAGCAGAGGATGATGGGAGATGTGAGCTCTGCAGCCTGGGGAATTGTGAATGTCGCTCTGGATGAGGATGTTTAGAGACTTTTCCATACTGTGTAGGTTGTGCTGCATTTGACATTACACTTCCATTTGTTACAAACAGTGATCACAGTCTTTCTAAACTTCTCTTGCTTCTTATCATTAAAATGGCTGCTTCCTGTGAGCTGGGATGGACCCTGGGCAGCAAGCACTGACACTGGGTTGAGCTCAGAGGGCGGGGCCAGGCAGCACAGCTCACACACTGAGCTCAGGGGGCGGGGCCAGGCAGCACAGCTCACACACTGAGCTCAGGGGGCGGGGCCAGGCAGCACAGCTCACACACTGAGCTCAGGGGGCGGGGCCAGGCAGCACAGCTCACACACTACTAGGGGCGGGCAGGCAGCAACTCACACAGAGCTCAGGGGGCGGGGCCAGGCAGCACAGCTCACACACTGAGCTCAGGGGGCGGGGCCAGGCAGCACAGCTCACGGTGCACAGGAGAAGAGCACTGACTGCCTGGCAGGACATGGAGGAGATGAACTTCCTGCCTATGCAAGAAGATGCCTGAACCTGCAGAGGACTGATCAATGCAGCTAGTAAGTGGCTTTAACTGTATTATTGGGGCTTTACCAGCTACCCCCCTCCTCCCCCCCAGGCCTCAGCAGCTAGCCCCCCTCCCCCCAGGCCTCAGCAGCTAGCCCCTCACCTCCCCCCCAGGCCTCAGCAGCTAGCCCCACCTCCCCCCCAGGCCTCGGCAGCTAGCCCCTTCACCTCCCCCAGCCTCAGCAGCCAGCCCCTCACCTCCCCCAGGCCTCAGCAGCTAGCCCCTCACCTCCCCCAGGCCTCAGCAGCTAGCCCCTCACCTCCCCCAGGCCTCAGCAGCTAGCCCCCCACTCCCCCCCCAGGCCTCAGCAGCTAGCCCCCCCCACCTCCAGCCCCTCCCCCCCAGGCCTCAGCAGCTAGCCCCTCACCTCCCCCCAGGCCTCAGCAGCTAGCCCCTCACCCCCCCAGGCCTCAGCAGCTAGCCCCTCACCTCCCCCCAGGCCTCAGCAGCTAGCCCTCCTCCCCAGCCTCAGCGCTAGCCCCTCACCTCCCCCCAGGCCTCAGCAGCTAGCCCCTCACCTCCCCCCCCAGGCCTCCGCAGCTAGCTCCCCCCCCCCAGGCCTCAGCTGTTAGCCCCCCCCCCGCCCCCAGGCCTCAGCAGCTAGCCCCTCTCCCCCCAGGCCTCAGCAGCTAGCCCCTCACTCCCCCGCTCAGCACTAGCCCTCCTCCCCCCAGCCTCAGCAGCTAGCCCTCACCTCCCCCCAGGCCTCAGCAGCTAGCCCCTCACCTCCCCCCAGGCCTCAGCAGCTAGCCCCTCCCTCCCCCAGGCATCAGCAGCTAGCCCTCACCTCCCCTCAGGCCTTAGCAGCTAGCCCCTCACCTCCCCACCTCCAGCTAGCCTCCCTCCCCCAGGCCTCAGCAAGTAGCCCCTCCTCCCCCCAGGCCTCAGCAGCTAGCCCCTCACCCCCCTCCAGGGCTAAGCAGCTAGCCCCTCAACCCCCCCCCCCTCCTCAGCAGCTAGCCCCTCACCTCCCCCCAGGCCTCAGCAGCTAGCCCTCACCCCCCCAGGCCTCAGCAGCTAGCCCCTCACCTCCCCCCAGGCCTCAGCAGCTAGCCCCTCACCTCCCCCCGGCCTCAGCAGCTAGCCCCTCACCTCCCCCCCCCAGGCCTCAGCAGCTAGCCCCTCACCTCCCCCCAGGCCTCAGCAGCTAGCCCCTCACTACCCCCCCAGGCCTCAGCAGCTAGCCCTCACCTCCCCCACTGGCATCAGCAAACAGCCCTCACCTCCCCCCAGGCCTCAGCAGCTAGCCCTTCCCCCCAGGCCTCAGCAGCTAGCCCTCACCTCCCCCAGGCCTCAGCAGCTAGCCTCTCACCCCCCCCCCCCCCCGGCCTCAGCAGCTAGCCCCTCACCTCCCCCCCCCCAGGCCTCAGCAGCTAGCCCCTCACCTCCCCCTCCCCAGGCCTCAGCAGCTAGCCCCTCACCTCCCCCCCAGGCCTCAGCAACTAGCCCCTCACCTCCCCCCAGGCCTCAGCAGCTAGCCCCTCACCTCCCCCCAGGCCTCAGCAGCTAGCCCCTCACCTCCCCCCAGGCCTCAGCAGCTAGCCCCCCCCCACCCCCCAGGCCTCAGCAGCTAGCCCCCTCACTCCCCCCAGTCCTCAGCAGCTAGTCCCTCTCACCTCCCCCAGGCCTCAGCAGCCACCCCCCTCCCCCTCCAGGCCCTCAAGCCAGCTAGCCTCTCACCTCCCCCCAGTCCTCAGCAGCTAGCCTCTCACCTCCCCCAGGCCTCAGCAGCTAGCCCCTCACCTCCTCCCCCTCCCAGGCCCTCACCAGGCTACCCCTCACCTCCCCCCCCAGGACTCATCAGCCTGCCCCTCACCTCCCCCCCAGGCCTCAGCAGCTAGCCCCTCACCTCCCCCCCCAGGCCTCAGCAGCTAGCCCCTCACCTCCCCCCAGGCCTCAGCAGCTAGCCTCCCTCCCCCCAGGCCTCAGCAGCCAGCCCCTCACCTCCCCCCAGGCCTCAGCAGCTAGCCCCTGACCTCCCCCCAGCCCTCAGCAGCTAGCCCCTCACCGCCCCCCAGCCCTCCGCAGCTAGGCCCTGCCGCCCCGCCTCCGCTGCACGGCTGCTGGCATAATTGCAGGGTGAAATCCGGCCTCGCAATTACGTCGGCAATAAGCCGTGTGAACATTGCCTTAGGGGCACAAGGGGTCCT
Organism: Phyllomedusa bahiana; assembly: GCA_025379985.1. Lineage (NCBI taxonomy): Eukaryota > Metazoa > Chordata > Amphibia > Anura > Hylidae > Phyllomedusa > Phyllomedusa bahiana. Next base: position 51,316 of record JAODAL010001683.1, read on the forward strand.
TATAACCATTTCAGGAGTTTGTACACAGATGGGGCAGAGGTAAAGAGGTTGGAAAAGTGAGAAGTCTAAGATGTGTGTGTGGTAAATTCTGCAGAGACGAGTTATGGCCGGGAGAAGTCATCATGGTGGTCCGGACCCGGGTGGGGAAGAAAAAAAAAAGGGATTTGTAAAGTCCATTGGGTGTCCGGGGTATTACCTTCTGTGGGTCATGTGTATTCATTTTCATGTGATGGTGACCATGGTATTTTACCATTACATGCGGTTTTTAAGTTATATCGGGGCCCTTTTATGTGGGAAGGTGGGGTTTTTTGGATGTAGGGGGGGCGCGGGTATTTTTGGGGGAGAGGCGGCGGGTGGTTGACGGGGGGGGCGGCGGCGGGTGGTGTAGTGGGAGGGGGGCGATTTTAAAAATTTTTATGTGGGGAGAGGCGGCGGATGTTGTAGGGGAGAGGGGCGGGTGTTTATGGGGGAGAGGGGCGGATGTTTATGCGGGGGGAAAGGGGGCGGTTGGGAGGGGGAGAGGCGGGGGAAATTTTAGGGGGGTGAGGGGGCGGATGTTGTACGGGGGGGAGGCGGCGGATGTTGTAAGAGGGGAGGCGGCGGGTGTTGTACGGGGAAGGGGCGGATGTTTTATGGGGGAAAAGGGGCGATGTTGTAGGGGGAAGGGGCGGATGTTGTATGGGGAGGGCGGCGGGGTGTTTGGGGGGGGGAAGGCGGGGGAGTTGTACGGGGAAAGGGGGGGAGTTTTACGTGGGGAAAGGGGCGGATGTTGTATGGGGGGACGTGGCAGGATGTGTGGTGTATTCGGGGAGTAGGCGGCGGAATGTTTTGTAGCGGGGAAGAGGGACGGCGGCTGTTGTTTCGGAGTAGAGGCGGCGGATGTTGTACTTGGGAGAGCGTGCGATCTGTATGTGTGGGGAGAGGCGGCGGATGTTGTATTACTGGGAGAGGCGGGCGGATTGTATTAGTGGAGAGAGGCGGCGATTTGTATTAGGGGAGAGGCGGCGGATGTTGTACGTGGGGAGAGGCGGCGGATGTTGTATGTGGGGAGAGGCGGCGGATGTTGTACGTGGGGAGAGGCGGCGGATGTTGTACGTGGGGAGAGGCGGCGGATGTTGTATTCGGGGAGAGGCGGCGGATGTTGTATTCGGGGAGAGGCGGCGGATGTTGTATTCGGGGAGAGGCGGCGGATGTTGTATTCGGGGAGAGGAGGCGGATGTTGTATTCGGGGAGAGGCGGCGGATGTTGGATGCGGGGAGAGGCGGCGGATGTTGTATGCGGGGAGAGGCGGCGGATGTTGGATGCGGGGAGAGGCGGCGGATGTTGTATGCGGGGAGAGGCGGCGGATGTTGTATGCGGGGAGAGGCGGCGGATGTTGGATGCGGGGAGAGGCGGCGGATTTTGTATGTGGGCTGGTTGGGGATTTTGTGCCAGCGCTGCTTTTTGGTCCCAGTCCGGCCCCGGTCACATGATGGGATACGGACTTTTTTGAGCAGATTGGACATCGAGACATATTGAATTTGTGTCTCAGGCAATGGAATCTGTGGGAAGAGACCTATATATACACCCAATGACAATAATTCCAGGGCAGTAGTAAAAGACTCAACGCCACTCACCCAGTCAATATTCTTGTACATAGGGATCAGTATTATAGCAGTTATATTCTTGTACATAGGGGGCAGTATTATAGTAGTTATATTCTTGTACATAGGAGGCAGTATTATAGTAGTTATATTCTTGTACATAGGGGGCAGTATTATAGTAGTTATATTCTTGTACATAGGGGGCAGTATTATAGTAGTTATATTCTTGTACATAGGGGGCAGTATTATAGTAGTTATATTCTTGTACATAGGGGCGTATTATAGAGTTAATCTTGTACATAGGGGGCAGTATTATAGTAGTTATATTCTTGTACATAGGGGGGCAGTATTATAGTAGTTATATTCTTGTACATAGGAGGCAGTATTATAGTAGTTATATTCTTGTACATAGGGGGCAGTATTATAGTAGTTATATTCTTGTACATAGGGGGCAGTATTATAGTAATTATATTCTTGTACATAGGAGGCAGTATTATAGTAGTTATATTCTTGTACTTATGAGGCAGTAAAATAGCAGTTCTATTCTTGTACATGTAGGGTAGTAATAAAGTAAATGTATTCTTGTACAACGGAGGCAGTATTATACTAGTTACATTCTTATACAATTTTATTCATATAAAAAATAAAAAAATAAACCTAAAAAAGATATACAAGAGAAAGACACAAATGAGAAGACTGTAGAACATTTATGCCCTGTAAGAGAAATTAAGGTAAAAGCTAAATCTAAATTTTACCCGTTGTTTGCCCAAGGCAATCATATAGCCGTGTTTTTTTTATCTAGTAGCAAAAGAAAAAAACTAAACATTGCAGCTTGTCTAAAACTGGAAGACTAGCTCTAGAGAAATTATCAAAAAATAACATAGTAATTAGGAATGCTGACAAGGGAGGGAGTGTGGTGATATTAAACTTTGATTACAATAAAGAAGCATTAAAAATTTTGGAGATTAAACCAAGGTACTTAAAAAGTACATGAAAATCTTATTACTTTTGACAAATTTTTAAATAAAGCAGTCTCTGAAAAAAATCATTGAGAAAGAAGAAAAACTATTTCTTCAAATAAAAACTTGGTCAATTCCTCACTTTTATTATTTGTCTAAGATGTACAAAAATGAGGAAGCTCCTCCGGGAAGACCAATTATATCAGGCATCAATTCTACACTTTCAAACCTATCGCATTACAAAGATGTTTATTTGCAGCCACTAGTAACAAGCTTGAGCAGCCATCTAAAGGGTTCTGATGCTGTGTTACATCACTTGATATGATTTAGATGGGAGGCAGGTTGGATATTTTTAACGTTAGATGTATCTTCTCTTTATTTAAACATTCGACATGAACTAGGGATGAAGGCAGTGAAGAAGTACTGGGAAACAGACTCAACTTTAACTACGTCTTTTAAAAATCTTTTATTAGAAAGTCTGATACTCATTTTAGACAGCAATTTTTTCCAGTATAGGAATTCGCTCCACCACCAGAGGAAGGATACGGTGATGGGGACCCAGGTAGTGCCAGCATTCACAAACCTTTGAGCTTGAAGAATTCTATCTTGAATCCAATAAAAATCCCTTTAAAAATTATTTGATTTATTATCGGAGATATATAGATGACCTCCTTATAATTTGGAAAGGGTCACATGTTGAAGCCAATAGTTTTGTAGAATTTCTAAATAAAAACGAGAGCGGGATTTCTTTCACAATGACTTGGTACACACAACAGATTGTGTTCCTGGACGTGTGTCTGTTTGTATGTGAGAATCGCATTAAATCTAAAAACTCATTCAAGGAATGTGATTCCAATAGCTACTTGCACTTTGGAAGCAATCATTACAGGAGTTGGACCAGAAATTTCCCTATTTATCAATTTCGTAGGATCAGGAAAAATTGCACAGATAACAGATGATGAGGAACAAGCAAAATATGTCTGACAAATCTTCCCCTAAAAAGTTTCCAGAAAATGCAAAACTAAGAGCATAAAAATTTGAACAAACAGAATACCTAAAAATGTCTATAAAAAAATCAAATGAACATGAAAAAAAACAAAAAGAAAATAATCGGGATAATATTAAAAAGGAAAGAAACAATACGTTTAGTAGCAACATGCAACTCCCAATATAGAGAAATTCAGGGGATTTTAAATAAACATTGGAGTATTTTACAATTAGACCCAATATTATATCCGCCTCTACCCTCAAAATCCAGCTTAGTTTACAGACGAGCCAAAACTGTGAAAAACCTAATATCCCCATCGAGAATCAAACAATTAGGAGTAACTAAAATGTAGAAACTAATAAAGCTACTTGGGGCTCGGCACCGAGCGGCCAAAAACTTGTAAATGCTGCGAAATGAGGGACCATAAATACAGTTTTTCTTCATATGTTACAAAAGAAAAATTTAAAGTAAAGGAGAACCTCACATGTTCCAGTTCTTATGTGATCGATCTCCTAACGTGCTTCTGTGGGATCCAGAACGCGGGCAGAACGGTGATGAAACTATCAAAAAGGGGTCAATAATCACCGGTACAATGTTAAACATTTGAGATTAACACACAGTCTGCCGAGACATTTTGCTATAGCACACGAACGTAAAGAGCCCCGATTCAGCCAATTGAGCACATCCCTGAATATATGATTGATAGAAATAAAAAAACTAGCGGGGAAAGAAACTTGCTGGATCTACAAGTTAAAGGGAACCTGTCACATAGATTATGCCCCCCCTGAGCACAGCACAAGCCAGTGACAGACACGCTGTTTCCTGCACTTTGTCCCTTATTCTGTAAGATGCAGCAGTTTTAGAGCATTTAATACTCAAATCTTATTCATGAGCAGGTGTTAGCCCCACCCACTAAAGGCTAGCCCCGCCCACCTGACAGTTATTCACATGTTTCTACCTATTCAAATTAAGGCTATGTTTACGCGGCACGTATTTCGCCCACAATTACGCCGTGTGCCCAGGAGCGGCTGCCGGCCCTATAGACATTCGTTACTCACGGCGCGTATACACCGCTAGTAATTGACATGTCACTTATCTCCCCGCTCGTCGTATTGTGCAAGCGGGGAGAGGAGACGTAATCCATAGTTCTCTATGAGAACCGTGGATTACCGTAATGACTGGGACTTATCTCGTCCTGTAATTAGCGCAGTGCGGCATGAAATACGGGGCGAGATATGTCCCATTTTAAGCCGTGTGAACATAGCCTAATAGATTAATCAGTTGAGGTGGGCGGGGCTAGCCTCAGGTGGGCGGGGCATGAAAATAACGGACTCTTTTCATGGCTCTTTTCTGGCTGAAAACTACAGGTTTGAGCACTAAATACCAAAACTACAGCATCTTACAGAATAAGGGACACAGCGCTGGATACACTAGCTTGTGCTGTCCTTAGCTAGGGGGGCATGTCTAGGTGACAGGTTCTCCTTAAATATGATCCAGCCATACGGATTAAATGAAAGGCCTGACTTCATAGCTTAAAATTACTATTGGGGTGTTTTAGATCCTCCTCTTGTTAATATGACGAAGATCTAACCGCAAGTAACCCCGACCCGAGATCTGAGCTACACTCTATGGACTTAACATAAGTCCAGAGAGGAGTTACTTTGAGTATATTCGAATATTGTAAAATATGTTTCGTATATCTTAACTAAGATTGTGAGAGGTTTGGTGCATGTAAAGGAGGGTAATTGTATATATTATATTGTATTATATGGGGAAATGTCCAGATGTTATAAGATGTTTTCCTTTCAGTATAGAAGGGGTTAACGGTCAGAGAGTGACAGTTGGGACTGTTAGGTGAGCAACCAATCAGGAGAGCTGAAGGGGGCGGAGCTGGAGGTCCGGCAGTTATAGGAGGGAGGCTGTCAGCCCCTGAGTAGTGAGGAGTATAAGTAGGTTTGGTGAATATAGTTCTTGTTGAAAGCAGCAAGTTAAGGGGACCCCTTTTAATCCAGGGCGCCTTTTGACAGGCAGGCCGAGGGAGAAGAGAGCAGCCTGACTCACTGCTGTACCTGATGATTGAGCAGGGACTGACACCGAGAAAGTGGGGATCCAGACAGAGTGGACCCTGAAGAGAGTCAGACAACCCAGAATTACAGGTGGGTAGTTTGGGAGACTGTCGGAAGAGTCAAGGGACCCATTGAGTGGACAAAGTGTGTCCTGTTTCGCCAGCACATTATACAGCTGGGATGGGGGTCAGCACCAGTGCCAGCCCACCTTTTAACCCCCAGCTGGGCTGGGTGGGAACCAGAAAAGGGGTTGATTAAGTCCCCAAACCAAGTGGGGTCCCAGAAAAAGAGGATATAACATGTGTGTAAGTGACATGTCTCTTGCTTCATAACTAATGTAACGTCCACAGGGAAAAATACCGTGAGTAAAGCCTGAAGTTCCCCTGAATACTTTGTGTCGTCTGCTGTTATTGATGCCGTGCCCCAACCCCCTCACTACATCTCTAGTACTTCACCTATCTCCACAATAAGTACTATCCAGTAACCTGCACATATTCTTACATTCATGTATAAATATATTAGGTGACATTTTGTTATGGATTATGTATAATTTGAAATAGTTCTTACAGAGTTTGGGAATATTTGACATAATTGGACGTATAACTTTATTTATAAGGGAGACGCAGAGGTGGTTTGGCTTGGAACTTGATAAAGCGGGTTGTGAGATACTCGTGAAATCCGTCGTTCATTTACATTGTTTTTTATTGTTTTAAATATTCTTTTATGATAAAACGGCCTCTGATATAGGTTTAATACCAAGTGTCTTAACAGTTTTATTAACACAGCTATTGGAAGTCCCTGAGAGCTTTCCTACAGCTGTTTTTAGTGTGGTTGCCCACTATAATTAGTGGAATACCTTACTATTTTCTATTCTTATACATAGGGGCAGTATTATAGCAGTTATATTCCTGTATATAGGGGCAGTATTATAGTAGTTATATTCTTGTACATAGGGAGAGTATTATAGTAGTTATAATGTTGTATATAGAGGTCAGTATTATAGTAGTTATATTCTTGAACATAGGAGCAGTATTATAGTAATTATATTCTTGTACATAGCGCGCAGTATTATAGTAGTTATATTCTTGTACATAGGAGGCAGTATTATAGTAGTTATATTCTTGTACATAGAGGGCAGTATTATAGTAGTTATATTCCTGTACATATGAGCAGTATTATAGTAGTTATATTCCTGTATATAGTGAGAGTATTATAGTAGTTATATTCTTGAAATAAAGAGGGTAGAAATTATAGTATTTAATTTATTGTACTTTGGAGCAGTATTTTTAATTAGTTAATTTTTGTACATAGGGGCGGGTTTTAAAAGTATTATATTCTTGTACTTTTAGTTTTAAGCTTTTTCCCGAGCAGGGGCCCCCCCCCTTTGTGCCCTACCTGAAAAGTACTTTCACTGTGTAATGCCCCTGTTTTTTGTCTGTAATTAAAACCCCTTTTTAATTGAAAAAGTGCTGCGAAATTTTTTGGGCCCGCTATTAAATAAAGAATATTATTATTATTAAAAAGGGGGCAGTATTATGTAGTTATATTCTTGTATAAAAGGGAAAGAAATTTTTAAATAGTAGTTATATAAATTGAAACATGGGGACAGAAATTAAAGTAATGATTTTCTTGAAAAAAAGGACAGTTTTATAGAAAGGCACATCTTTTACATAGAAAGGCAGAAATTATAGTATTTTTAAATTTTTTGTACATTGGGGACATATTATATATTTAAAATTTTCCCTTGAAATTTTTTGGGTGACAGTATCATAGTATTTTAAATTTTTTTGTACATATGGGGAAATAAAAATCATAGTTAATTTCCTCGTACATAGGGAACAGTAAAAATGGTATTTTTTTTTCCTGAACACGGGGCAGTATTATAGAAAAAAATTTTCCCTTGTACATACAAGCATTTAATAAAAGAACTATATTCCTGTAAATTTGGACATATTAAAGTATTTTTATATTTTTTGAAACATAGAGGGTATTATTATAGTAGTTATGTTCCCATTAAAAGGGGCATTATTATATTTAAGTTTATATTCTTGTACTTAGGGGGCAGTTTTAAAGAATTTTATATTCTTGTACAAGGGGGAAAGTTTATAGTATTTATTTTTTCGGTACATAGGGGGCAGTTTTATAGTATTTTATATTCTTGTACATGGGGGGCATTTTTAAAAGTAGTTATACCCCCTCGAACATGGGGAACACAATATAGTAAAATTAAACCCTGTACACGGGCAGTATTATAGAAATCTTTTTAAAAACCAAAGAAGCAAAATTTATAGTATTTTATATATTGTACATAGAGTCAGTATTAAAGTAGTTTTGTACATGCCAGAAACTGGGCTCCTTTTCCCCAATTTTCCTCACCGGAATGGGCCAAAGGGGTGGGGAGGGTTTTTGAAACCTTAAAAACGGGGGACGGGGTTTGAAACTTCCCTAAAGGGGGCGATAAAGAGTGGAGAGCGTACCTAACTACAGGGGGCTGTTTATGCAGTGGGCTGTGTGTCTAACTACAGATGGCTGTATATACAGGTATTTGTATGCCTACCTACAGAGGGTTTTATACCTACCTACAGGGAGCCTATAAACCTATCTTCCTACGGGGGTTACGTTACCTACCTACAGTGGGCCTATATACCTACCTACTGGGATCTATATACCTACTATTCATCTAAAAAAATTTAGACTTTTATTGAAAGATAATTGATATCAATAATTTAATTTCTAATATAAAAAAATTCCCATTTTTTGAAATAGACTCTTACAGAATGAATTAAAAGGGGTTTAATTAAAAAACTTTTGAGAGCCCTAAAAAAAATAAAAAAAAGCCCTTTGGAAAACCCCCTTTTAAATTTTACTTAGTGTGGGAAACATTACAAACCTCCCTTATTTAAATGTGGTCACAGAGATAGGAATTGATAGAAATGTTTGATAAAATGAAAGTCTTAAAAAATTCGGGTGTGTAAATTCGCAGGAGCAAGTTGGGGGCCAGGGAGAAGGCAGGGCGTTCGGGGCCCGGATGGAGGAAAAAAAGGGGAAAAGAAAAAAAGGGCTCATCAGGGGCCCGACTCATCAAGAAAGATTTTCCTCCTGTGAGTCCCTGCAAGTCGGGGTTATTTTTTCTCTGTGTTGGATCAGGGGCTGTATTAATTTTTTCATGTTTTGGTGACCTGGGGGCTGGTGTCTTTGTTTTTGGGTTATAATTTTTTCAAAAAATTTACAAAATTTATTCCATGATATTTGGTACTCATTTTTTTTTTTTAATTTCAGGGGGGGTTTATTAGGCACTTTCCAAAAAAACGGGGTTTTTAAAAAACCCCAAGTGATAGTGGCTTTAAGGGGCAAAAATTTACAATGGAATGATTAAAATAAAAAAAAATTTGATAATCTCTCATTATGTAGTGGTAAACATTTTACTTTTTTCAAAATTTTTAAAAGTGAACAAAAAAAAAAAAAAAACCCAAAGTAATTTTTGAGTCTATATAATATCATAAACCATTTTACTGCAAAACACTAGTTTTCACTGTCTTACCCCCCCGGGGGTAATACCAAAAAATAGATTTTCTAGATTCATAAAAAAAACGAAAAAAAACCTTTTCGGGAAATTTTTTTTTATAAAAACTAAATCATTTTTATAACTATTATAGTGTACCTAAGACGAAAAAACTGTCAGAGTCTAGCTGCCTCATTACTGGCATGTCTTTTCCCCTTCTTAAGGTGGAAATTTGGGCAGAAAAACTTGCATTGTTTATTAGCTGGATTTAGGTCCCCTGAAAAACATCCCAGCAGCAGTAAAAAAAATCCCGCCTACTGCCTTTATAAGTAGGGTGCCATTGGGAAAGCATCATGGAAAAACTGCCCTGACATCACGGGTGCAGAAATGAAAGAAAACATCCCCCCCAGCCGGCATTCAAATCAAAAACCCATTGCTTTTGGGGGGTGTGACATCCCTCACCCCTTTTTTTTGGATCTAGATAGGGAAACCCGTGTAAAAAAAACGGGTAATGCCCCCTTACAGCAATCAGAAATTACAATGAAAGGGATACTGCTTGGGGATGTACAAACACAAAAACACTGAAATATTTTTAAACAAAACAAAATATTTCTTTACATGTATTTCATTAATAATGGGATGAAGGAAAGAATGTCTTTTTACCATGTTAAAAAGCTAATTGGTTTACTGTACTATGCAAAAGCCTGCGCAGGCAACCAGGGAGTGAACGGAAGTAGAGATCAGGGGCATAGGGTGTACATGTCCCGAGACCTTTATTTTGAACAGTGCTAGGATTATTAGGGGGGGTGAAGACAAAGTCCTGAAAGGGAACTGCAAGGGGTTCAAAGACCCAGAAGGGGAAATTTAAAGCAGGACAACTACTTTAAAAACTTCTACAACCAGGGAAAATTTTACTGATCTTATGATAGAAAGAATAAGGAGGCAAAAGAAAAAAAAAACAAATGGAAATAGGGGGAATATCTTTTTAAATTTTCAAAAATAAAAATTTTTTTTAATGTTTTTCTATGAATTATTTAAAATTTCCCCGATAACCCCTTCCAAACCTTTTAACCATTAAAAATTTCCCCAAAAATGCTTTAGGGGCCCCCCCCCCACAATAAACACCCTGTTTTTTTTTCAGAATATAATAAAACAATGGCGAGATAAGGTTTTTTTTTTTGTTTTAATGAAATACTTTAATAATGACTGTCCTATTTACCAAGGGGGATAAACTGCAAATTAAAAATTTTTATAATGCCAAAAAAAACCCCCAATGGAGGGCCTGAAAAAACAGCGCAGTGTGAACCCCCCCTTACTGCTGGGCCCCGATATCAATCTCAGAAGTCCCTTTAAAAGGGTTTAGATGTGGGCCCCAGGCAGGCAATCATCAAAGACATCCTTTGGGCCTTTTTCCGACATGACTGGTTTTTTGTAAATGGTTTTCGAAATAAAAATTCTCTTATATCCTGGTTTGCTGCCCCTTTCTGTTATTTTCCCCCTAGAAATGTATTTAAAATGAAAACTGTCAGCTGGGGTTTTTACATAGTTTCTAAGGCCGAAAAAAGGAACCCGAAAAACCTTTCCCGTTCCCCCTTTGTGCTAAAAATTTTTTATTTCCCGAGGGAAGGGGAAAACCCACATGAGATAGAACCAATTGGGCCTTAATTTTGGGAAAAAAAAATCCCTTTCCCCTCCAGTTTGGGAATCATAAATAAATCCCTGGGGCACAAACCCCTTTTCCAGAATTTTCCCCGGGCACTATATAACTTGTTTTTAATTATTTTCATCTTTTGAAAGCATCCAGAAACCCTTTTTTTAACCTGTTTTTGAATTTCCCCGTGACAATGCCACTGGCAGCGGGTTCCACATCTCAAATTCCCCTTACCAGTAAAAATCCCTTTTCCATGTTTAAACTAAAACTTTTCTGTTTCCCCAAAACTTTGACGTGCCCCCCTTGTTCGGGGGAAAAAATACATCTTGGGAGAGATCTCTTTATTTACCTTTAATAATTTAAACCTATTTTATTATGTCCCCCAAGCCGTCTTTTTTCTAAACTACATAACCCTAGTCTTGCTAAACTTTCTGGGGATTGCAGTCCCCCCCAGGGCCCCCCTTATTAAATTTTTTTTGCCCACCTTTTAAAACCTTTTTTAAATTTTTTTACAATTATTTCCCGGGGAACTTTAGCCCAAAACTGTACACAATATTCCCTATTCCATAGCCAGTGACTTGTTAATGGGGAAAAAATTGTTTATTCTGTGACCTATTTGGGCCTTTCCCGCTGCTGCCTGACACTGGCTGCTACAATTTTAAATTTTTCTGCCAACCAAGGGTTCCCCCCAAAACTTTCCCCCAAGCCTTTTTTTTTCCCAAAATTTTCAATTTAAAAAGTAATTTTGGGAAAAGATTTTTCCCCCTTTCCCTGGGGCATAACCTTGCATTTTTTCTATGTAAAAACCCCCTCCCGCCCTTTTTTCTGTCCAGGGTTTCAACTTATTCCCGATCCCTTTTTTAATAGAAAATTTTCCTCTATTGTGTTGATTCTTTAAAAGAGCTTAGCATCATTTGCAAAGATCAATATTCTACTGTGGGAACCTTTTGTAAGATCATTAATTAAAATATTTTAAAGGGGAAAGGGCCCAATACTGAACCCCCGTGGGCCCATGGGGATCCAGTCTGAGTAAAGCACTGTTTTAAACACCACCCCTTTTTTTCTATCAGTGAGCCATTTTTCTTTTCCCCCCTTGCACAAATTTTTTCCCCCCCCCCAAGCATTTCCCCCTTTTTTAAATTTAAAAACCTTTTTTTTTGGCAAAAATATCAAAAGCTTTAAGGAAAAAAACTAGATATAGGAAAATCCATGCCTCATCCTGATCCAGTTCCCAGAACCAACCTCCCCCATAGAAGCTGATGAATTAGTTTGAACCCGGGGTATCCTTTCCCCTAAACCTATGCTGGAATGGAGTTATACATTTCTTTTTAGTGAAAATACTCCAGGAAAAGCATCTCTTAGAAAACCTTCAAACATTTTACCTACAAAAGAGGTTAAACTTACCAGCCTATAGTTTCCAGGATCACTTTTTGACCACTTTTTGAATATTGGCACCACATTTGCTGCGCGCCAATCCTTTGGGACATACCCCGTTATTATACAGTCCATAAATATTAAGAAAAGGGCCTTATCTATGACATTACTTAACTCCCTTAGGACACAGGGGTGTATACTATCAGTCTAGGGTGATTTGTCTGTTTTAATCTACCCTTCCAGTTTTCAGAGGGGTGTATCTCTGCACCCACTGACTCTGTCAGCACTGATTGGACAGTGCACATTGGACAGGAACCCGCCCCCAGCTGATGGATTCAGTAATACATTTCTAGGAGGAATAACCACAATACAGAGATATAAGAGAAGATTGCGCAGAATTGTTATTTCACAGGGATTTTCCATAACAGACCTGTCAGGAGATGTCACAGGTTCTCTTTGAAGGGGAGCTCCCACCTTAGAGTTTAATGGCATATTGTTAGCATATGCCATCAAAGTCTGGTAGGTGCGGGTCCCAGTCTGCTCTTTGGGTCCTGTCTCAGAACCAGCCTCTCAAAGTTACATTGCAAATGGAGAGCTGGCCACGCTTACACACTACTCTCCATTCTGTTCTATAGGGGTTCTGAGTACAGGTGAGCAGTGTGTACTTCATTCTGAGCTGTAACTTTCAGGGGCCGTTCCCAAGTTAGTTGTGGGTTTCACCTCTGGGACCTACACCTATCATACTTCAGTGGCATATCCTAGCAATATACCATTAAACTCTGTGGTGGGAACATCCCTTTAAGCTTTGCTACATCTGTAGGTAAAATTGTAGACTTTTTTTTTTTAGTAGAAGCTTAGGTCCTCCCTGAATTGTGAGGCACTGCAGAGTATGTTGGTGCTATATAACCTGAGGCTACTACACAGTATATCACACGCAGCAGACTGTGTTAGATGTAAGATTTCACAGGTAAGCTTGACAGCCGCCTCTGGCAATGGTAACCTGTGCCCCCCATCCATCCGTATAGAATAGCAGGGCTGATCCTTCAGCTTTTATTTGCCTCCATAAGTGAACAGGAGGTTTCAATGAAGTGTGGGTTTGCGTGTGGAGAGATGTGTTTCTTTCTAAAAAATGTTTCCACAATCACAGGAGGACTGATCAGGAAGGAATGAGACAACCCCTTTAAAGAGAACCTGTCACATAGTTTTTGCCTCCCTTGCTGAGGACAGAACAAGCTAGTGTCAGACCTGCTGTTTCAAGTGCTGTGTCCCTTATTCTGTAAGAAGCTGTAGTTTTTTTGTATTTAATGCTCAAATCTGCAGTTTTCAGCCAGAAGAGTCATTCAAAGAGTCCTTCAGAGTGTCAGTTTTTTTCAAACCCCGCCCGCCTGAAGCTAACCCCGCCCACTTCAACTGACAAACCTATTACTTTGAATAGGTAGAAACAGGTGACTAACTGTCAGTGGGAGGGGCTAGCCTTAGTTGGGCGGGGCTAACACCTGCTCATGAATAGGATGTGCGGGGTAAATACTCTGAAACTGCAGCATCTTACAGAATAAGGGACACAGCGCTGGAAGCAGCAGGTCTGACACTAGCTTGTACTGTCCTCAGCAAGGGGGGCATAACCAATGTGAGAGGTTCCCTTTAAGTTAGTAAAACATTTTGGTCCACACAATCTTTGTTTTTGAGAAAAATATCTAAATGTTGTGAAAATGTTAAAAAATTTGCCATTTTCAAAGTTCAAAAATGATGTCGTGTAAAATAGATAATTATTCCACACAAAATAGTTTATATCTAGCATCTACCATCTGTCTACTTTAGGTTGGTATAATTTTTTAAATGTCTTATTTAAAAAAAAAAAAAAAAACATTAGGGGGCTTAGAAATTTAACAGTAAATGTTAGCATTTTCAATAAAATTTGCAACAGATTTTTTTTTGAAGGACTAGTGTTGAGCGATTTTTATCGACAAAGTTGAAATTGGCAAGGTTTTATGGTGATTGAAATTTTCAGATCATGCGATAATTAAGGTTAAAATCTGTGCATCATCTATTAAGATCGCGCCTTTTTCGGCGCTTCCTGTCATTTTGGCAGCCAGCAAATCAGATTACAGAATAGAGCAGGGTGAGATGTGTGTGCGACGTCATGACTGGGATGTGTATGGTTGCGATTGGCTAGAAAAATCACATGACCGCGTTTTAACATAGAACAGCCCTTCCTGTTCAGCTTTAGTGCTGGTCTACTTCACATTCCTCTCCAAACAGAAATGGTCCTCTTGAAAAACTTATTTTTAAAATGATCATTTCTTACTGCAATTTTTATTCTCAATTCCCAACAGTTCATTTTGCTGGTTTTGCTGTGAGGAGACTAAAAGACACCAAGGTTTCATGACAAAACCATATTCCATTTACTCACTTCGGGCGACATGTATGAACGGGCTTTACGCCTGTTTTCTGGCGTACACTGCGCCTCCCAGCCCGAATCCCGCGGGTGGGACCCAGCGTTCGCCACTTTCGGCTGCGGCCCCGCATGAAGGGGCGGGCAGGGGGCGCGGGGCGGGTGGGGCCGCGGTGTGCGGTCCGGGGCGGGACGCGGCGTGCTCGTATAGTCCGAGGCATGTACCATCGCGGATCGCCAAATCGCGGCACTCGGCAGCTCCGACAGGCAGACCAGCTTTTTTTTGGTCTAAATCCTCCGGCGGCGGTGAAGTGAAGCAGGATCCGAACATGCGAGGATGCGGATCAAAAGATCGCGACAAAAGTCTCGGCGCCCCGCTCCGACAAGCAGACTTGGTCGAAATGCTCCGGCGAGGCGAAGTGAAGCAAGAACGGAACATGCGAGGAAGCCGATCGAAGATCGCGACAGAAATCTGGGCGCTCCGCTCCGTGCACAGGAGTATGAATAGGAAAAATCGCCTTTATAAAGGCGGAAAACAGTGTCAGAGGAGAGCTGCACGTAAAAAAATACACATAATAAAAAAAAACATCACTTTTTCCAAAATCTAGAACGGGCAATATCAACAAATATGATATTGCAAATTGCCGGGGAAAGACAGTAATTCAAAATCTGAAAACCTATTCTCATTGGTCGGCAGAAACCGGCCAATCAGAATCGGAGCGACAGTGACCATTAAAAGCTATGGGGAAGAATTGACCAATCAAAAACCCCGGCGGGATAATTCAAAATACAGTAAAAATGCTGGGAAAAGAGCTGATTGGCTGAGCTAGCGGGGTCTCGGGTAGCTCAGCCAATCAGAATAGGAGCGACAAAGTCCCATTCTAGCCTATGGAGAAGTGTAGCCAATCAGAATCCAGGGCGGAAAATTTCCCAAAATACAGAAAAAAATTTGCTGAAAAGAACTGATTGGCTGAGCTAGCGGGGTCTCGGCTAGCTCAGCCAATCAGAATAGGAGCGACAATGTCCCATTATATCCTATGGAGGAGAATTGACCAATCAGAATAGGAGCGACAGTGGCCCATTCTATCCTATGGAGAAAAATGGACCAATCATATTAAAAGGCGGGACAGTTCAAAATACAGTAAAAAGGCAGAAACGAGCTGATTGGTTGAGGCAGCGGGGCTCTTTCCAGCTTAGCCAATCAGAGCGCGAGCGCTTTCTCATAGAGTTCTATGGGGACTCGAAATTTAAAGAGGCGCCGTAATTTGGACCAATGGGAGAGCGAGGACGCCCTATGGGTTTTCTAATGCAATCTGGTATAAAAGTGTACATGGCTGAAATCAAATTATAACACTACAAAGTTGTGCCGATGTGTATATAAAAGGAATAGGCTAGAATGGGACTTTGTCGCTCGTATTCTGATTGGTCTAAACTTCTCCATAGCCTAGAATGGGACTTTGTCGCTCCTATTCTGATTGGCTGAGATAGCCAAGCCCCCGTTATCTCAGCCAATCAGCTGTTTATAAAGGCGATTTTGGATTTACACTCCGCACCGACATCTGGAATGATTTCGCCGCTCCAGCCTGTCTCGCATCGGAACAGATTTTCGCGCCCGCCCCGCACGGCGCCTAAGTCCCGCCAAATGCGCCCCTGTCCCTGGCGAGGTGCAGGGAACTTTTCCCCGCATTACGAGTGCACCTCCTCAGCCGGCGAAGCTGCGGCGCAGCGCGGCACCGCGCCCCTGTCCCCGCACGGGGCCCCACGCACTGGCGAGGCGCGGCGGACTTTGCCCCGCATGTATAAATCCACTACCTCCGGCGACAATCTCAATGCAGTGCCGCACTTCGCCTAAAAACACTGGTGAGTCGCGGCGGACTTTTCATGATATGTATGAGCGCGGCCCGTCCCCGACATAAATCAGGGAAACTGGCGGAAAACGGCGCCTCGACCCGGCGGGATTCATACATGTCGCCCTTCATCTTTAGAATTTTTCACATTGTCAATGGTTTTGGGGTCATGTTGTCTCACAATTTTTAACAGTGGCTGAGAAGTCATTTTTAAAAATTTTTGGGGTCATGTTGCTGTGAGATACAGCAATAATCATGGTCCTTTGGAACAGAAATGGGGCTTCTAAGTGGCATTTCTCCTTCACAATTTTTAACAGTGGCTGAGAAGTCATTTTTATAATTTTTTGGGTCATGCTGCGTTGAAATGCAGCTATACTACGGGTCCAAATTCTAAAAATGTTGTTTCTAATAGACATTTTTTCTTCACAATTGTCAAAAGTGGCTCATGGGTCATTTTTTTAAATTTTTTTGGGGCATGTTGCTGTGAATGCAGCAATAATCAGGTCCCTTTTAAAAAATTTTTGTTTCTAAGGCATTTTCCTTAAACAATTTAAATTTGGCTAAGGGTCATGTTTTAATTTTTGGGGCATTTGCTGTGAGAATGCAGCAATACATCAGGTCCTTAAAAAAAATGTTGGTTTCTAAGCATTTTTCTTCAAAAATTTTTAAATTTGGTTTCAATAATGGTTGCTGCAGAAACAGAATATAGACACCTTTTAAACACATATTGCAAAATGACTTGTTTTTGCAAGATCTTTTAAAATAGCTACAATCCTTTATTGAGACAACCCATTTAATACAATTAAAAAAAGAGAAACAAAGACATGGTGGATTCCATCCATTTAAAAATGTGTTTTCTAGAATTAAAGTACTAAAAAACTTGCATGTACAAAATAGCTGTTAAAAAAATTCCTCTGAATTGTACAAGGGAGGTCCAGGAAAACTTGACGAGATGTAGGTTATTGAGAGGACATGGAGTATGAGCACGACAAGAACAAAGTACAGAGACCCAAATTTCCCCCACACGTGAGTAAAATGAGAAAAAAAATGCCAAGATAAAGGGCACCTGGGTGTAACAGAGCGTTAACCACCAGTATTTCCAATGAAGCTCAATTGGTCCACACTCATACGGAGGGCAAGCGCTACCCAGTATTGACTGTGTACTGAGGAAGGCGGGGTTCTCACACTTCCGCTTCCGCACTCTGCTTCAGCACGACAGTTTTCGTTGCTGCATCCTCAGGGCATTTTAACCTGCGTGTTAATCGATGACGGACGCCAGCCTGGGCTCTCACCGCACCCACTGTAACTCAGGCCCTGGGTCATGCTGTGGCCCAGGACAGGTATAGTCAATGTCCAGTGAAACTAAAATGGTGGTTGAAAGACTCCTTATTTGGCACTTTTTAAATGTGGGGGTCATGCAGGTAATTGGGGGCTCATGCTGGTTCGCAGGACAGGTATAGTCAATGTCCAGTGAAACTAAAATGGTGGTTGAAAGACTCCTTTTTCCGGCACTTTTAAATCTGGGGGTCATGCAGGTTTGGGGCTCATGCTGCGTTCCAGGACAGGGATATTCAATGTCCATTTCAAGTAAAATGATGGTTCATTTTCATACTGCCTTCTGGCACTTTTTAATTTGTGGATCATGCAGGTATAAGGGTCATGCTGTGGTACAAGACAGGGATAGTGAATGGTGTGTGACTTTTTTTCTGTGGCTTTTATAACCTAAGTGTGTTGCCTAAGATGTAGCAGGTATCCATTTGACTGTTGTGGATGTTAATTCCAGCTTCTCCAGCCCTGTTTGGGTGTAAGAATGAAGGTGTTGTTGCTCTCCCATAGACTTTAATGGTCATCGCTCATAATCGACTGCTCACTATCGAAAAACCTTATCGATGGTGGCCGACTATCGACTATCGCCCGATGTCGATAGCCAACGTAATCGCTCAACACTATTAAGGACCAATCCAATTGTGACTTGTCTTTCAGAGCCTTGTATGTTATCCTCATAAATGACTCCATCTAAGAAACTACACCCCTTAAAGTATTTAAAAAAATATTTAGCAAGTTTGTTAACCTTTTGGAGGTTTCATAAAAATTAAAGCAAAGTGGAGGTGAAAATGTCAAAATGTAACTTTTTTTAACGTTGTTCAATTTTAATCCATTATCTACTGGAACACAGTAGAAGATAACAGGGAGACACAACTCAATATTGATCCCTGTGATTCTGCCGATTTAAGAGATATCCCACATGGGGACGTAGGGCGACATGTATGATCGGGAGTTGCGCCTGTTTTCTGGCAAAAACTGCGGCTCACCGATTCGAATCCCCTGTCGGACGCAGGGATGCGATGTTAGGCGCAACCTTCGCCACTTTCGGCTGCGCCTTACATCAAGGGGCGTGTAATGGCCGCGGTGTGGGCATTCTGGGGCGGGATGCGGCTCATTCGAATACTCTGAGGCATGTACGATCGCGGCTCGGCAAAGTGAGGCGCATTGCAGCGCTCGCCAGCTCGGACAGGCAGACCTGGTTGAAGTTGGTCTAAATGAGCCGGAGGAGGTGAAGTGAAGCGAGAACGTAACATGAGAGGAAACATATAGAAGATCGCAAAAGAAATCCATCTCAGCTCCGTGAGGCATGGAGTATGATTCCAAAAATCGCTTTTATTAGGTGTAAAACATTATCAGAAAAAGAGCTCAAACCTTCTAAAATCAGAAAACATAAATAAAATCACTTTCCAAAAATCAAGACCGGCGCTACATCAGGAATTAGGATCTTGGAAATTGCCGGGAAATACAGTAATTCAAATTCTGTAAGCTCTTCTCATTGGTCGGCAGAAACCAGCCAATCAGAATAGGAGCGACAGTGACCATTATAAGCTATGGAGTACTATTGATCAATCAAATGAAAAGGCGGGACAGTTCAAAATACAGTAAAAATGCAGAAAAGAGCTGATTGGTTGAGCCCAGGCGGCAGATATGAATCCACCAATCATATGTAGTGCGTCTATTTTGAGTGGAGCTAGAAGGGCGCCCTAAAAGTTATTACTGTCTATGGGAAATATTCTAGTACTGTGATTGGTTGGAGGGAAGAGGGGCTCGTCCAGCTTTGTTAGTGATTTTATTTCTGTATGTTTATAGAAGGTTTCAGCTCTTTTCCAGAGAATGTTTTACACCTAATAAAAACGATGTATTTACTAATACTCCATGCCTCACGGCGCGCAGATTTCGGTGCCCCGATCTGTCCATAGACTACAATGGTAGAAAGTAGCTCACGCTCTGATTGGTCGGGATAGCCAAGCCCCCGCTAGTTTAACCAATCAGCTCTTTTCTGCATTTTTACTGTATTTTGAACTGTCCCGCCTTTGCATTTCATTGGTCAATACTTCTCAATAGGTTATAATGGGTCACTGTCGCTCCTATTCTGATTGGCTTGTTTCTGCCGACCAATGAGAAGAGCTTACAGAATTTGAATTACTGTATTTCCCGGCAATTTTCAATACCCCAAATTCCCTAATTTGCGCGTTCTGTTTTTTGGAAAAGTGTTTTATTAATGTATTTTTTTACAAGGTTTGAGCTCTTTTCGGGAAAATTTTTTACACGTAATAAAAAACGTTTTTGATTCATATCCATGCCGCACGGGGGGCTGAGTTTTAATTTTTTGGCGATCTTATATTTTTTTTCCCTTTTATTTTAAAAATGATCAACTTTTCACTAATTTCTTCGTTTTTTGACAGTTTTTGTTTTTTCATTTTTTCTTTATTTGAAAGACAACTCTTTTGCTATTCACTAACATGCAGGGGCGAAAACCCTACGGGGTAGCGTTGCTGGGGGCCCCCTCGCTTGGGGGGGCCCGGGGGCAGCTGCTACCGCGTCGGTCCCCCTTTTTAATGCCCCCCTTGGGCCCGCGGGCAGTAAATTTAACAGTTCACTGGGCGGGGGGGAGCTCGGGGCCCCCCGTACTCCCTCTGAAAGCCCGGGGCCCCCCCGGCCCGAGCTTCGAGGCAGGGATGGGTTTAGAGAGGCGGTGGAGCGCCGATCGCTCCGCTCTGCTATTCCCCCCTCCCGGGGCGCCTTGGTCCGGGGGCCGGCGGTGCGTCACAACCGCGCCCCCCGCTGAGCGCAGAGGTGCGGGGGAGAGCAGCAGACGGAGGGGAAGCGGGCATTGGGGGGAGCGTGGGACCAGGTAAGAAAGGGCTTTTCTTTTTTTACCTCCCCAAATATGCTCCCTATAGCCCCCCATAGCCTGTTGCCCCCCCATATGCTGCCTATATCCCCCCATATGCCTTCCCTATACCCCCCCCATTCCCTGCTTATACCCCCATATGCCTGCCTTAGCCCCCATATCCTACCTTAGCCCCCATATGCCTCCTATCCCCCCCATATCCTCCTAAGCCCCCCTTTCCCTCCTATACCCCCATTTTCCTACCAATTTGCCCCCAAACCCTTTCCCCCATCCCGCCCCCCCCCTTTTTTCCATTTTCCCCTCCCCCAAATTTCCCTCCTTTTCCCCCCATATCCCCTCCTATACCCCCCAACCTTTATCCCCCCTTACCTTATCCCCCATATCTCCTATCCCCCAATATGCCTCCTATACCCCCCCATATGCCTCCTATACCCCCCATATCCCCTTTCCCCTATACCCCCCCTATGCCTGCCTTACCCCCCCCATATCCCTCCTATACCCCCATATCCTGCCTAACCCCCCATATGTCCCTATACCCCAAGCTCCCTTTTGCCCCAATGCCTCCCTATACCCCATATGCCTCCCTATACCCCCCATATGTCCTATACCCCCTATCTCCATAGCCCCCATATGCCCCCTTAAACCCCCCCATATCCTCCCATACCCCCATATCCTCCTAACCCCCATATGCCTGCCTATAGCCCCATAGGGCTGCCTAAAACCCCCCATATGCCCCCTATACCCCCATATGCCTGCCAAAACCCCCCATATCCCTCCTGCCAAAACCCCCATATCCCCTCCCCCTTCCCCCTGCCCCAAAAGCCCCCTTCCTCCCTCCTATACCCCCCATTTGCCTGGCTATACAGCCCCCCTATATCCCCTCCCTTCCCCTCTATACAGCCCCCATTCCCCTTTGCCTATCCCCCCCTTTTCCCTGTCCTTAAAACCCCCCCTATATGCCTGCGCCTATACCCCCCCCTAAATGCCTCCCTGTATACCCCCACAAGCCTCCTGTTATTATATGGGGGCCCCTTTACACCAAAACCCTCCTATATGGCCCCTATACCCAAAAACCCCTGTTCCTGTATGGCTTTATAGCTCCCAAATCCCTGCTCCTATATGGGACATTGGAAACCAAAAACCTTTTTCCAATTTTGGGGCCCCTATACCCTATCTAAACCCTGCCTCCTAAATGCCCATATAGCCGGGGGGGTGCTGGAAAGTCAGGATTCAAAATATTTGTGTTAAATCTGGGACAAGGGGTTTGGGGAGTCTTTGGAGGGCGGAGGGAGGGATGAAAAAAAAGGAAAGTCAAGACTGGTAAGAACGTCACCTGTGAGTACAAGATGTAACTGCATATAACCACTTATATGTCTGAATCCTGTGTACACTGTATCACCACTATTGGTCACTTAGGAGGTAAAACCCTCTAGGCCCTGTGAAACCTGCTTTTTAAACCACTAATGGTCACTGTATGGGGAAAATTGTCTGAGGCCGTGTACCTGTTTTCCACAAATTTGGGTCATTATATAATTTTAATTGCAGAGCTTGTAAAACTTATTAATATAGGGTCACTTTGGGGTATTTTTTGCAAGCCGGGTTTTTAACGGTATATAACTTAATGGTAATTTTTTTATTATTAATTTTAGCAGTTTTGGTTTTTTGTGGATGTATGGGGAAAGGTTTTCCCCCTTTATTTTCACATATCTAACAGCCTGTCCTGGGACATGGTCGTGGGCAGGGGGGGGGGGGGGGGGGGCCCATCAAAAGTTTGCTATGGGGCCCCCGGCTCCCCCTATTACCCCTGCAACATGTTTAATGATTTCCCTGTTTTCCAGCCTGTCTCAATTTGAAAATAATTTAGCCAGTCTTTCTGGCCCCAAGTCCGCACTGGCTCACACCCTGGGGAGGCGCGGTGGACTTTTTCCCCCTGTATGATCGCACTGCCTCGGGCCCCCGAATCTTTGGCGCGTCCCCACCCCGGGCGCCGACATACATGAGGGGCAGCTTTTACGTTCGAGCGCTCAAAACTTGGCCCGACGTGGGAGCTTCATAATGTCGCCCTTAGTCCCCATTTGTGTCAACCCCCAAACCCCCCAGTAAGAGAAGCACCCCTTTGGATTTTTGGGGTTTTTTTTATTGACTATTTTTTTGGCGTCTTAAGGTTTCGGGGACATCCGGGGGGTAGTGAGTATATTGGCCCAAGGTTTTTTCACACATTGGGTTTAAAGTTGGGCTGTGAAAAAATTTTTTTTCCCCAATAAAATGGGTTGTGTGAAAATGTTTATTTTGTCAAGGAAACTGGATAAAAAGGCCCCAAAATGTATTACCAAATTTTCCAAATTTGGGGAAAACCCCCTTTGGGCATAAACTTTGTTTGGGGCCCTGGAGGGGTACGGGGGGGAACTATTTGGCTTTTGGAAGCAGATTTTGGTGGTTTTGCTATGCCCGCTTTTGCAAACCCCCCAAAGAACCAAAAAACAGTTGAAACCCCCAAGAATTTCCCCCATTTTGGAATAAAACCCCCCTTTCATGGATCTCTTCTAGCGGTGTTTTTATGAAATTTTTTTGCCCAGTTTTTTCCATAGTTTTTTAGCTTTAGGCCATGAAAACGTAAAAAAAAAACAAAAAAAAAACATCAATTCCACCCTTGTTTTTTGCGTTTCATTTTTACAGCATTCAGTATAAAAGACAATAACTTTACTAGGGGGTTTCTGTAAAATTTTCGCTTACCCTTTTTATATAGTTGTTTGTTTTACTACATTGGAACATTTAAAAAAATTGCATTTTTATGTTTCACAGTCTGAGAGCCATAACTTTTTTTTTCTGTTTACGGGAAGCTGTGGGAAAGCGTTGTTTTTGCGGTTGAGTAGAATATTCATTGGAAACTTTGGGGGGAGTTAAATTGGGATGTTTTTGATTGTTTTTTAAAGGGTTTGTTTGAAAAGGGGGGATGCACTAATCCTGGTAGTGTTTTTGTTATTTTTTACAGTGATCTCCGTGTGTTATAAGTGACATGTTAATTTCACTCAGCAGATTGATAAGATTCAGAGCAATACCCAATTTACATATTTTGATTTTTTAAAAGGGTTTTTAACAACAAAAACATTTTTTATTAAAAAAAGAAAACCTTTTTTGAATCGCCAAAGTCTGAGACCCAAAAACCTTTTTTTTATTTTTTGTGTAGGAGGTGAAGGGGCTTGTTTTTTGTGGGATTTTGTTGACGTTTTTTTTGGTTTCATTTCGGGCCCGGGACTTTACTTTTTTGAACGTTTTTTAATTTCTGGGTTTTAATTTGTGGGGTTTTGAAAAGGGAAAAAACCCCCCCCCCCCCTTGCCAATTTTCGGGAAAATTTTGTTTTTCTTTAAAATTTTTTTATTTTTTTTACTGCGCTAAAACCGGGGGTGGGCCCAGGAAATTGTGATGGGGATTAATTTTTTTCAAAAAAATCCTTTTTTTGGGTTTTTAAATTTGGGCAATTTTTTTGGTTACGGTTGGGAATATTTTAATTTTTCTAAATTGGTTTTTTTTTTTTTTGTTTTTTAGCACTTAAGAAATATTTTTTTTGTGTAAACCCAATGTTTAGGCCTTTTTGTCTTCTGTTTGGCCAAAACTTCTTTATTTTTCTGTTAAGGTTGCTTTCACCCGGTGGGGGGTTTTATGGTTTTTTTTTGGGATCTTTTTTTTTGTGCGGGGGCACAAAAATTTAATGCTAAACATTTTTTTCCCACAAAAAAGGGCACCCAAAAAAAAAAAAAACGCTCAAACACACCGTAAAAGCACCCTTACAGAATTTTGGCAAGTTTTTTTTTTTTGTGGGATAACGATTTTTTTAAATTGTTACTATTTGGGGGTTTAAATGGTTTTTTTGATTGCTTTTTTTTCCCATTTTATGGCAGGGGATGGAAAAAAAAATCCAATTCCCCCTTGGGTTTTTTTTAGGGGTTCTTTGTCCCGGTTTTAAATAATGGTTCCCTTTTTGATTTTAGGGGTAAAAATTTTTGCACCTTGTTTTTTTTTTTGGGGCTATTGGCTTTTTTAAAAGGGGGGTTTGGGGGGTGTTTACTTTTTTTACTTTTTTTTTTTTTCCCACTTTTTTTTTTTTTCCCTTTTTTTACACTTGTCCCCCCCTTTCCCCGGGGTTATAAAAGGGGAAAATTTAAATTCGGCCCAGTGTTTGCCCTTGGGGGTTAAATGGGCCCAATGAAGGGGCCCTCTCATGTTTGCGGCAGAAAAAGGGAAAACAGTGAAAAGCAAGCAAACCCCGCCCCTTGCTGACAGGGGCACGGAACCCTTTTGTTTATAAAAGCTGATCCCGGGCGCGGGGACTCTGTGAGCCGGAAAAATTGTCCTGGACGCTCCTGAAGCCCAAAAAGTACAAAGGGTTTCATGTTGCCCTAAAGGGCGGCCCCAGACCTGGGGGAATCTGTGTAAAAATTTAAAACGCATGGGCCCGCGTCATCTAACCACATCTTATATAAGTTTTTGCTGCTTTTATTTTCCACTGGTTTTTAAATTGATGTTTTTTGGTGGACAGGTTTCCCCCCTTTCACCAATATCTTGTCCTTGTGACTTGTCGACAGAGATTTTTTTGTACATGGGCCCTTTATTTATCAAGATCCCAAAGCAATAAGACCGTCCCCTTTTTGCCCAAGAAACCCCAATAAAAGAGCGCGGCTTTCACTTCTTTTTCTGCTTTGGGAAAAATTTAAAGCGGGGCCCCAGTTGCAAGGGGGGGGGGCAACCAAACGTTTCCATGTTTTTTTTTAAAAAAAATTTTAAAAAAGGGGCCGGGGGGACTTTATTTTGTGCCCCCCCCCTCATGATGTGGAGGCCCCACCCACCCCCCCATCTTAAAAGGTTTTTTAAAAGGGGGTCGCCCCACTTCTAAAACAATCTGAAAAATTCCGGGAGGCCCCAGAAAAGAAAAAACCTTACTCTCCTTTCTCCATCTTCCTCTTTCACGGGGTTATGGGGGACATTACCGCTGCACCCGTGTTTGGGCCCAGCGTCATGTCCTTTTATTAATCCCCTTTTCACAGCTGTTCCCCTTCCGCAGGGTTTGGGGGGAATTAGGGGGGCATTTGCCCCATTTGCAGCCAATCAGCCGCTACAGGGGGGTTTGACAACCCTTTTAAAAAGGGCAGAAAAACCGGAGACGGGGGGGCCGGGGTTTGCGGGAAACCCAAAGGGGGAAAGGGCCGGGGGAAATTACGGGGTGACATTATAGTAAATTTTTGTATTATCCCCTTTTCCCAGGGGGAAAAAAACTGAGGATCGGGGACATTTTGTTAAAATGTAAATAGTCAGTGTGCAGAGCTTGAAATAGCAGTTTTTAAATGTGGGTGCCATTTTTTTTCATCCCCTGCACAGCACTGGGGAGCCCGGTCCCTCGCCCACGTAGATGCTCTCTGACCAAACAATGACCCTTGGCCTGGGGTTTGGGTCAGGCCCTCTAGCATGCAGACTAAAATGATGAAATGGTTACGAATGGTCTGACATGAAACTGGGGGGCCCCCCTCCCCTACCTAAACCCCCTTGAGAAAATTCCCGGGTCCATAAGGAGTTTTGGGCAGGGGGATCGCTCCGGACCCACCCCCCCCCCTTTAAATCCCCCGCTAACACCCCCCGTTACAGTGCGAACGGTCAGCTTTCCCCCCCTTGGGGCTGTTTAACCCGTCGGGAAAACCGCGGCAAAGATGGCCAGGGCGTCTGAATAAATTTAAAAGATTGGTCCCCCGCACCGATTTTGGGAGGGTGATCGGCACCATCGCAGCATGGTGCAGGCCCCACCCCGGGAATTTTTAGTTTGGGGAAACCTTGGGGAAGGGGTCCTGTCCCTTTTAAAGTCCCGGTTTGGGCCCCCCTTTCCCTGCAGACAGGAAGTGGGGAAACCGCCCAACTTGGTACTTTAATGCATTGCCTATGAATGCATTTGACTGTATTGAAATCCAGCCACTTTTTGTCAAGCAAACCCTAGGTGGCCTCATGTTAAAGTAAAAAAAATTAAAAAAAAAAAAGTTTTACAGTAACAAAAAAAAAATATTAAAAGTTCAAATCACCCCCCTTTCCCCCCTTTTTCAAATAAAAAACAATAAAATAATAAAAAAATTTTCCATAAATTTTGGTTTTTAGCGCAATTTTTGAAAAGTCCGGTTTTAAAAATATAACATTAATTTTTTCCCGTAGCTGAAAAACCGAAAAAGGAAAAAAAAAATTTCCCCCCGCCAAAATTGGGTTTTTTATTTTTAGGTTACTTTAAAAAAAGGAATAAAATTTTATCAAAAAGGGGCATGCATTAAAAACCCAGGAAAAAAATTTCACTTTTGGCCCGCAAAAAAACCCCCTCACGACGTCCGTAGGTGTTGTCAAAAAAATAAATTTGGGCGCACCAACTGGCGGGGGGGCGCAAATTTCAAAAAGAAAAAAATTTGGAATTTTTTTTCGGGACCCAAAAAATTAAAGGAAACCCCACATGTTTTGGAAATTTCCGGAAAGCGAAAACAAAAAACCTTTTTAGAAAAAAAACCCAAAAGGAAAACCCCCCAAAATGGCAAAAAAACTTTTTTTTCACAATTATCCCCCCTTGGAATTTTTTAAAGCGGTTTCCCCCCTATATTCTATATTTTAAATGAATAAAACCATTTTTAAAAGTACAAACCTTTTCCCGCAAATATAAGCCCCAGTGTTTATGTAGGGGGGAAAAAAAAAAAAAGTTTTTGTTCGGGAAGGCGGGGGAAAGGGGGAAAAAGACGTGTTTAACCAAAAAAAAAAAAGCCGGGGCCTTAAGGGGGTTTTTTGAAATGGGGGTATGCAGCTTTCTAAACTGAATCCCCAGGGGACTGGGTTTAAAAAGAAGCGGGCACAGTCTGTGTAGTAAAAAAAAATCTAAAAAAACTCAAAACAGCCAACCCAAAGTCTACCCCCGCTGGGAAAAAAACGTTAGAACCCCTAATTTACAAAAAAAAGTGATTACACCCCTAAGGGGGAAAAAGGACAAAATTTTGGGCCCCAAAATGCAATATTTTGGTTTTGGCCGCCCTTATTTTCGGAACGGGCCTAAACCCCCCCTTCTTTTGGGAAGGGGGTCCCCTAGAGCTTTTACAGGTTTCATTGCTGGAATTTCCCCTTCCCTCCCTCCATGATGACATTAAAGGGTATTTGGATGTTAGAGACCCTTTAAGTTGTCCATAAAAATGAAAATTTGCCCTTTTTTGTTCATGCAGAGGCACAATGACTGGATTAATGGTGTTATTCAGGTAGTAGAGGTGTTACTGCACCATTCACAAAGTGTTGGCAGTTCTGTATTGACTAGACACATCTGCCCACATTGTAACACCACCACCACCAAAGGCTCGTCTGGTGACAACAGTGGCTGATGCACAGCGCTCTCCTTGACGTCTCTAGTATCGTTGGTGGCCATAATATCAGCTCAGAGTGAATCAGCTTTCATCGCTGCACAGCACTGAGGAGCACTGGTCCCTCGTCCAGCGTAGATGCTCTCTGAGCCAGATAATGATGCCTGTGCCTGGTGGTGTGGTCAGGTCGTCTAGCATGCAGACTACTCTGATGTAAATGGTTATGAATGGTCTGACATGATACTCGGTCGCCTCTCACCTACCTTAAACGTGCCTGGAGTTGTGCAGCATTCACTATCCGGCTCTGCAGGGCACTGGTTACAATGAAGGGGTCATCAGTCTGTGTAGTAGGAATACCGTGAAGTGATGTCATAACGTGTGTTCACGGCACCACTGATACCTCCTTTAACCCGTTGACGACCGCCCGCCGACTTTAGACGTCGACTGGTGCGGGTCGTTCGTCTGCAGCGACGTCTTTAGACGTCGCTGCAGACATCGGGGTTTGCGGCCCCAGGCGCCGCAATTGCGCTGGGATCGGGGCTGTACTACACAGCCCTGATCCCAGAGAATCCCCTGCAAGCATCGGGTAGCAGAGGAAACCTCCGCAACCCGATGCTTTAACCCTTTGATTGCGGCGGTGCGTTACCGCAGCGCAATCAAAGGGTTCCCCCTGCTCTGTCGGGTGATCGGAACACCCGGTGACCCGACAGAGCCCGGGGAACGGCTGCACAGTCAGCTCTGGGGACCTAGCGTGGCCCCAGAGCTGTCTGTGTATCAAGCTAGTGACTAGGACGCACTTTGTGCTGTCCTAATCACTGCCTGTGTCAGACTGACACAGATTAGCATGTTTTAGCATATCTGAATATGCTAATACATTACTAAGTGTAAAAAAAAAAAAAAAATGTTAGACAGTTCTCCCTTCATGGGAGTAAAAAAAAAAAGTTAAAAAAAAACATAAAAAGTGTAAAAAAAAAGAATAAAAAAATAAATAATAAAATAAAAATAAATATTTAATAAAAAATAATTGTGCATAAAATTACCCGAAAAAAAAAACCAATATTTGGATCCACACGACCGTAAAAACCCGTAAATTTAAATTAACAAGTTATTAAGTGTGAAATGTGAATGGTGAAAAAAATTAATAAAAAAACAAAAAATCTTTTTTTGAAAAATAAAAAAAAAATACTGCAATTATTTATAAGTGAACTTAAACTATTCCCCCATAAAGTACAACTTGTCTCTAATAAAACAGGCCCCCTACAATGGTCATTAAAAAAATAAAAAAGTTACAACGTTAAACGAAGGAGGCAAAACAAAAAAAAAATTTCTGGTCATTAACTACATTTCAGGCGTTGGCTTAAGGGGGTTTAAAAGTGAGGCTTAAAAGACTATTCCCCATAAGGGGGCAAGGGGTTACTAAGCCCCCCAAAAGAAGGGGGCCACACTAGTAAAAACCCCCAAAAAAAATAAAACATACAAAAAGGTTTGGAGGCCAATGCGACTGAAAACGTGTTAAAAAACAAATTGAGAGAGGATTGATGGAACCGTGAGTGAAAAAAATGGTGTCAATTCCCTTGCTAATTTAAAAGTTGAAACAACAATAAATATCCCCCACCACAATGTGGTTGGGAGGCCCAAGCGTTCCCCATAACAAATTTTGGGCAAAAGGACCTGTGTGAAATATGGAATGTATTAGGCAGACACCAGTTGTGGCAAATTGATTCAGACAAAGCATGATGATAAGGAATGAGATTTTTTTGGTTTCAGACATTTGTGTCTGGTCTAATGATTTCTCAAAAAATGTGTAGGAAGGCTTGTCCTGATTGGGGAATTTTGCCGTTTCTGACCCAGGGGCCTTAGGGGAGAAGCTGAGCTTGACCGCAGCATTAAAGTAAAAGATCTGCTTGTGGGGGACTCCGTTTTTGGAGATGTTGGTTAGGACAGGTTAATGACAGTGAAATGGTAAATGTCTTCCGGGTGTAGAGGACAAAAGGTATTTTATAGAGATTGTCGGAAATAATGGATTGATGTGTTGTGCATCGGGGACAAATGTTTTTGTTCTGGAGAAACAAAATTTGGGGTCCCCGGGGGATTTTTCCCCCTTGGGTTTCATTTTTGGGGAAAAATTTTCTACTCAATCCCTTTTTCTGGGGTTTTACCTTCCATGGTCCAATAACAAGGACAAGTTGTTAGAAAGGGGGAAAAGATGAAGGTTTTGGGATATGTAAAAAACCTGATGCCCCAATGTGCTCCAATACGACTGTAAAACGGGAAGGTTTTCGCCATCACATGAAGGAAACCCTGTTACTTGAAAGGGGTTTTTAAAAAACTTTGCGCGGGTTATATTGATCAAGGGAAAAACCAAAGACAGCAAAGTCCTCCCCCGGAATATGTCCCAAAATTGTGGGGGGGAGAGACATTATATCCAGCAGTGAAAATCGGGATTAACTTGTAGGGAAAAAGGGAGAAGGGGACAAAGAAGGGAACATGACCAGAAAAGAGAACAAGGTAAAAAAAGCCCCAGAAAAGTAGCCGGGAAAGCTTTGCATGGGGGAGAAGGGGCATTGGTAAGAGATTCCCCACGAGGCAAATAAAAAGGGAGAGGGGGGCATAGTACTAAAGGGGAAAGAGGGAGAGGTAGGAAAGGGAAGAATAGTTTGAGTTTAAAAGGGATAGGAAAAAGTTACAAGGGGGGAAGAGCCCTGGCCCCCCTACAGTAACATAATTCTGGATCGGGAGCCCCCGGGACAGTAATCCATTCAGATGAAACCCCACATATCAGAACCTTTATGTATAACATAGATGTGTAAGAACAGCTAATGAAAAGGGGTCATCGGGAAAAATATGTCGAAAATTTCGGGCCCATTTCCCTGTTTAAAGGGGGCAATGTAAGTAGACTTATTTGGGGGAAATTTGTTAGAGTTAACTTCGCAGCATTATATTGCTATGGTTTTAGTGTTGTCTTTTTAGAGTCTTACCTCCTGACCTAATTCCCCCCCCCCCCCCCCCCCCCCCCCCCCCCCCCCCCCCCCCCCCCCCCCCCCCCCCCCCCCCCAAAGAATTGTTTCTTGGGGAGATGCACGACACTAGACCCCATCAAACCTACTCCAATCTCCCTTTTTGGGCGGGGGGGGGTCCCATTTTGGGGTCCCCCCCCCGCCCCCCCGGGGGGTTGGCATTTTCCCCCGCCGCCACAGGGGGCCCCGGGGGCCCTTTTTAAAGGCCCCGGGCGCCGGAGTAGCGCGGGGTGCGTACTCCGGCGCCGGGGGTCCGTTCCCACGGGCGGGTGAAGCCGGGCGCGGGCCCCGTCCCCCGCCCGGATCTCGCTGGGGGGAAGGCAGGAGGGACGCTCCCTCCTGCCTCCCCCCCCTGTAGTCCGGCCCCGCCGTGCCCCCGTACAAATGTCACGTCACGAGGAAGTGACACCGGTGCACTCACTTCCCCCTGTGACTGAGGAGATCGGCTGGAGCGGGCCCGCTCTGCGGACCCGGGTCGGGGTAAGTGGATTTTATTTTTTTATTTTTATTATTTTTTGGGGGGCACGTTGGCTACATTGGGGGGTTCCAGTTACAATGGGGGCATAGGGAAACAAGGGGGACTACCGGGCACAAGGGGGGGGTCTACCTGGCTAAAAAGGGGGGGCACTACCTGGCTACAATGGGGGGCAACCTGGCAAAATGGGGGCATCCCTGGCAACAATTGAGGATCCTGGCCAAAAAGGGGGTACTACCTGGCTAAAAGGGGGGCACTACCTGGCTACAAGGGGGGGGAAACCTGAAACAATGGAGGCACTACCTGGCTACGCGCCCGCCCTAGTATTCCCCTGCTTTTTCATTTTAAAAAGTTGAAACTATGATCACACTGTTGCCTTGGAAAAATGAGTTTGCTCTATTTTGGGGAAAACCCCACGAAAGCAACCGAAGGGAATAATTAAAGAAAAAAAAAATTCGACCAAACATTTTTGCCTTGATCTGCAGTGGTCACTTTGGGAAAAGCCCTTTGGGTTTCTGGGGCTCCCAAGATTTTCACCCCAGGCTGCCAGGTTAATGCCTGACTGTGGCTGGATTAATAAGAAAAAAATATAATAACAATAAGGCTGATGCTGCAGTTAGTGGGGCTCTACCCATAAAGGTGCCGCGCATCAGGGTTACACAAATATGTAAAATACCGTGGGATTTTTTTTTATGAACCCGGGTGCAATTATTATCGTCTTTCAGAGGTTTTGGGGGGCGCTTCTGTCTTGAGTTTTGCGGGTTCCTCTGTCCCTCATAACCATTGAATTTCACACCATCTGCCCGAAAACTGGGGAGAAGATTGTGAATACATGGTGTTTTAACCAGGCTTTGGACCTTCCAATTTTCCCCTTTTACTTTTATGTACTATAACTAAACGGGCCGTCCCCCCCCCTGACAGGGCTAAGGCAGCCGGAAAATGACATTGATGGACTTAGGAAAAAGAAATTAAGAGACACCACAAAATCTGTACAATTCATTTTTTTAAATGTTTTAAAATCATTTACAGCCCCCCTAAACCTCCCTTGGGCCCCAAACCAGGGACAATTTTGGCTGCATGGGCATACCAGCAATCATGGGATCTGCTGAGATGGTTTAAATCTTAGGACTCTCCCTGTTTCCTGAAAAAACAATGAACCCCGTCAGTAAGATAGGGGGGTTTTGCAGGACTTTCCACTGTGGTGCCTTTGACCCCGGCTGTTTTTGATCCACTTCCCCACCCAGTGTTTGGGAAAGCCACTAGAGAATTTTCTATGGGGGATATTACTAAAGCCCTTTTCCTGCCCTTGTAGATAAAGTGTTTGGTTTGTATTTTTTGTAAAAGTAGGAGAAAACCCTTTCACAAGGATAACATAGGGAAATATGAATCTCCATATCTTTACAAGCTATATCAGACAAACTTGAGCCTCGATAACAAAGTCAGATCTTATTATATGTGGATGACCTATTGATTGCCTCTAAGACAGAGGACGACTGTAATACGACCCACTTGCTTTTTTCATTTTCTGGCAGCGCAAGAAAAAGAAAAACTCCAGCTTGGCAACATAGTAAGGTATCGGGGATATAATTATCACGGGAGGGTAAACATCTTGATGGGGAAAGAAAAACTCCCCAATTTCGGGCCCCCAAACCTTTTAACCAAGAGGCAGGGGGGATGAGCGTATTTGGCTTTTTTTGGGCCCCAAAGGGGGGGGCCCTTTCCCGGGGGTTTTTGCGGATTCATGCTTCCCCCTTACACAAATTTTTAATGTTCCTCCAAATATCGGGCAGAAGAATGAACATTTTTAAAAGTTTTTGGAAACACGGGGGTGTGAAAAAACCGTTTTTTTGGGGGAAATCTGTGCAGTGTGGAAGATTCAGGGGATTTTCCGTTAAGTCCATAAAAAAAAGGGTTTACCCCGGTTTTCAGACAGTTGTAAAACGAAAAAGTCTGTAAACCCCGGCAAAAAAACCTGATGTGGGGGACACGCCCTTATCTGCAGGTTTCTTTTTTTTTCTTTTTCTTTCCTCTCTTTTTTGCTATTTTTGTAGTTTTGATTTGGGGACAACCCAGGTCTCAAACGGGGGATGCTTAATACTAAGTGCTTACAAATTTTTAATTTAAATAAAATCACGACAATTTTTTTTTTTTTTAATGTTTTTTCTTAACCAAAAAAGGGGGATAATTTCCCGAGTAAAGGTCCACTCCAAACTTTGTTGCCTAAAAGCATTGACAATGTTGGAAGATGTATTGCCCATATTTTTGGTTTATATAGGTGCGAATTTTGAACAAAGAGTTAAGAAATTATTTTTTCAACTTAGAAAATGTATAGAAGGGCCCTTTTGAAAGGTCCAAAAATTAACAAATAAGAATTTAATAATATTAAATTAAGAATACTTAAAAATAAGGATAATCCTAACCATTATTGGAAAAATTTTTCCCAAATAAAGGAATCTTTTTGAAATTTTACCCCTTTTTGGGTGTTAATAAAAAATAATTATTGTCATAGTCCGAGGTGGGAAAAGGGCCTGTTTTTAAGTGTTTCTTAAAACCCCCCCAGAAGATATGAGGCAGAAAAGAACCTCTTGGTTATCTCTTGCTGTAAAATAGGGAACAGGGGTAGAAAAGAGTAGGGGAAAGGTTCCAGTTTGGGGGCCCCTTATCGGGGGGGGTGCTTCAGAGGAAAGGGGCAGGAAAAAATCGAAAGAAAAGGTTTTGGGTATTTTGAGGGTTGTCAACAGGGGGAATTAAAACCTTTATGTTAGCTCTGCGTGGGGGGGTAAGTTTGCCATCGCAAGTTTTGGTAAATTGATGTCATTAATTTAGGCTATCCCAAATTTTTGAATTAAAATTTTAAAGGGATAACCCCCCATAATTGAAAATAAAATTTTAAATCAAAAGGAAAGACACCCTAAAAAGAATGCTATTATAAAAGGAGGGATAAGAGCTTGTTCCCTAAGAGTTAAAAACGGTCATGGTATAGCCTGAGCAAATGGACATTACTATATTAAAATGAAGAGGAAAAAAAGTTTTGTGCATGCAGGCCTAGGGACAAAATAAAGGGAAGGCAAGGCATGGAAAAAGATCCATTTTTGAGATTTAAAAATTAAAAATAAAAAACCTTCTTTTACAAAGAAATAAAAAGCCCTTTTCCCCACTACTATGAATAAGGAATTAAATGTTACCCGGGGACCCGAAAATAACCTAGCAGTAGAAACTATGTACCAAGAAATGGATTAAAATAACTACAGGTATCAACGATCCCTTTGCGAGCTTCAACTGTGGATGTTGTATGCCCTGTTGAAAGGGGTTGTCTCGCTACAGCATTTGGGAAAACTTTTTGTGGTTGCCCAAACAGAGATTCTAAAATGGCGGGGCATGTTTCTCCTCCCTGCAGGGAGTAGCTTTACTATCTGCAGACACGCCCCACACTGTGTGCATGTGGTGATTTATTTTGTGCTAGCTGGGGGTAGGGGGAAAGGGTTTTCAGCTTTCGAGACTATGTCTGGGTGTTTTTTTTTTTTCCTTCTCTCTCTCTCTTTTCTTTCTCTTTAAACATGGTGTAATCCGCGATTATTTAAACC
This sequence comes from Phyllomedusa bahiana, assembly GCA_025379985.1. NCBI lineage: Eukaryota > Metazoa > Chordata > Amphibia > Anura > Hylidae > Phyllomedusa > Phyllomedusa bahiana. The sequence continues at coordinate 86,293 of JAODAL010001683.1, forward strand.
CTTGACCCCAAGATCTCAGAAAATTTTCTCCTCTTTCCTTTGTCACACACATAGTGATTTTCCTACGACCTCCCTGAGATCTACAGAACATTCTCCCCCCCCTAGTCCTGATATATACATAGCAATTTTTAAGTGATTTTTTGTCCCCTGATTCAAATGTGAAAGCAGGGTGAGGAGGGCTGTTTAAAAATTTTTCCCAAAACAAATTGATCCCCCAAAATTTTTTGGGTGTTTGGGGCAAAAAACCCCGTTTTTTTTTTCCCTTGAGCTCCTTGTTAAGATCAACAAGTTGTGCACAAAGGGGGATGTATGAACGGGACTGCCAAGAAGTCGGCGTCTTTTCAGCCTAAGACTGAGCCCAAATTCGCTCTATTTTTTAAACCTGCGCACTCCAAATCAGGCAAGTACGAGCACCCCCCAGCACTTTGTAAATTTTGCCTGAGAAGGGGGTTGGGGGGGGGGGGGGGTGATGGGGGGTTTTTACAAGCTACGGAGCTACACATTTATAGTTTCAGTTGGAAATCCACTATTATGCGGATCAGGTAGGCACTTTAAAAGTGGGTTTTTCTGAGGAAAAAGTGTGCATTTTGAACGGGTCATAGATTTATTGCATTTCCTGACAAAGGTGCCTGGGCGCCAAAAATATGCCTGTCGCCCAAAAGTGCTGAACATTGAACAGTTGGACTGTGCATTCCTTCAAACCCAAAAGCCCCAAAATCCCTTTTTGTGAGCGTTATATAGGGAGTGCAGCATTCAGAGGTTTTTTTTTTTTTTGTCAACAAAAAAGTTTATTTAAAGATGAAAAAAAAAATATGTCAAAATTAAAAAAAAAAAAGTCAACAATAAAGTTACTTTACATAATAGAGAGCAACACAGAGCCCGATCCCCGAGCAATTGGGGGGTGGTTTTGAAAAAACCCTTAACCCCGGATAAACGAGTTTATAAAGAGGACGGGTATGGGAAAAAACAATTAGAATTACAGTCTGAAAATTAATGACTCCTAGTTTCCGGTTTAAGAACTAGGCCAAGTATTAAAGGGGGTTTTTCACTAAAATTTATTCATTTACCCGTCCGTTTTTCTTTGGTTTTCATTTGAATTCAGGGGTGTTTACTGGCTTCCACTAGGCTGCAGTAGAATCCCGGGCTAAATAAGAACCCCGTGCTGGCACTACAAGAGAGAATCGAACAGGTCGTAAATAAGAACCCGTGTGACACCTAATGAAGGGGATTGAAAGTCTGTCTATAGCGCCTGAGGAGCTGAGCAGCCCCAAAAAAGAGGGAATATTTAGGAAACAGGTAGGACACCCAAGGACAATATTGTAAAGGGGACTTGCTTTAAAATAAAAAACGAACTTTTTAGTAACAAAACCCCTTTTAAAGGGCTTTTTCTGAAGTCAATGTCTAACAAGAAAAAAGAAAATCCAAAAACATTGTGAAGGGGGCAAACGTATTCAGAACTTACACAGGTATGTCCTTTCCCCGTGATGATCAAGAACGTGCAAGGAAAACAAGCAAGAGTTTAAGGGGAGTCATATGACATATCTGGGGGTAAGGGCCAAAATAGATGGGAATCTACCAAAATGGACCAAAACCCCATTAAATTTATTATGACATTTTTGAAAATTGGGGCCCAACTTATTGGGGCCCCCCATTTGAGAAGGAAAGGGGTTTAGGTGAAAAACCGTTTTTGGCAATTTTTTTTTTAGCCCACAATAAAGAATGTGTGGGGGGATCTTGATCAAAATCTTTACAATCCCGGGGTCAAAATAAAAGTTTTTTGGGCGGGTGGTACCGGGGAGCCCCCCCTATCATTTAGAAATTTAAATTTCTTGGTTCAAAAACCCCAAGGCTTGGGGGCTGCCAAATTTGGTGACGAAGGGCCCCGGGATAAAAGGCATTTGGCACTCATTACACAATCGGTCTGAATTTTGATGTTTGGGGTAATAAGCAGGTGCAGTATATAAAAAGTATCCCCTTATTCATTATAATTGTGGAGACTTTTGAAGACACCCTGCTCCACCCTTCATCATCATCCAGAGTCCCACATACTCTCCCATGCCTATAAAATCCCCTGAGAGGGGCAGAGTTAGCGCGTTTCGGATTGCATAAAAGTGGGAAATATGTTTGTTTGGGGCAGGGAACAAAAATGCTGGAAAAGGGGGAAACTTTAGGGAGGGCCAGAGGAAACCCAAATTTCCTTTGAATGCATGCTCCCCCCGTAAATTTGAAAACTGAAGGCAGCAAGATCAAGATCCCCTCAAAGGATAGGGAAGGCTTAAACCTGAAACCCCCAGAAAAAGTGACAAGAGGCCCAAAATTTTTGCCGGCCAGGTAGTGTCTTTCCACCCAAACTTAGATTGGGGAAAAATTTTATTTTGACAGTGGGGGAAAAAATCAAACCTATCCTCCCAACTGTCCCGATTTCGGGGAAAATGATTTTTTTAAGCACGTTCCCCCCTGTCCCGGGGAAGCCAGGAGAAGTCCCCTTTTTAAATTTTTGGTTCGCCCCCCCCCCCGTGTTTTTTTGATTTCTGCACCCCCCCCTCAGGGAAAACATGACTCTGTAGTGTACTGTCCCCTTTACCTGAGAGCAGGACAGCAGCTTGTGTTAAACCCGCTGCCGTCCTTATTCCGCCCCCCGCATGAATACTCGGCTCCCGCCTCTCCTGGTAAATACGGGTTATCAGTCAGTGAGCGCCCCCACGTGACTGCAGACCGAGCTGTAACCTGGCTTTCCCGCTCTCTCCCCCGCTCCAGTGTGTGAACGGAAGTTTGTAGCAGGGAAGTGCCTTACTAAATTTGTATATACTCGTGCTGTACTAAACCCGACCCGCGCACAGTTGGGTATAGCCCACAGCAGCAGAGAAAAGATTTAGTGCAGCATAATATATTTCTGGGTGCACTTTTTTCCCCCCTTATCAAATCTGCCCGTCTATAGTAAAAAATGTGTGTTTTCCCTATAAAAAACCCCCCCCCTCAAACAGAGCAAGTGTAGACTATAGTAGCAGGCAGATGATATGGGGGATTTAGTGGGGCCATTGACAGTGATTTTTTTTCAGCAAAAATTTTGCCCGCGCTGTACAAAGCTGTTAAATTTCCCCCGATAGCTGTCGCTTTACAATTTATTGTTGGCTGCTGTCCCCACTAACCCTTCCAAAAGTGCCCGCGATAAAAAGTACTCTATGCCTCTCCTCTCCCATTTACCTGAGATTACTGTGTGCACTAAAAATCCTTTTCCCCAAGTATTCTAAGGCCATGTTACACAGGTAATTTCGGGTGTAATTAGCCGTTGTTCGGGAGCCCCCACGGCGAGGGGGGGGGGGGGTAGCCCGCGGGCCCCCTAGACATCTTACTGCGGGACGTAAACGGGGAATAATTGAATGTCACCAGTCAATTAGTTTTTCATGTATTTTCCCCATGGAACCTAGGATTCTGTAAAACTGGGACATATTTCAGCCCATATAGAGCGCAGTAAGGCGCGAAATACGGGACAAAATATGTCCCATTTTAAGCCGTGTGAACATAGCCTAAGGGCCCATTTACACGGCAGAAGACAAATACCGGTCGGTTTATCCGATTGGTATTTGTCCTGTTTTGCAGCCGTCCCCACGGCCGCGGGGGTGGGGGGCGGCTTTTCTCCGCGATGAGCCCTCCCACTTCACATTGACATGTTCAGATTCTGTCCGAAAACCGAATAGAAGAATGGGCATGCTCAATGTCCATCGGGCGGCCAGCGGGCGAAAAAACCTCCGGGCGGAAAACCTGTGCCGTGTGGACAGTGGGGCTGCTGGACAGGTTTTCCATAGAGCACAGTTGTGCCAATTTTTGGCCGGTTTTTCAGACGGTTTGCAAAACCGTCTGAAAAAACGTCCGAAACCCCGTGCAGTGTGGACATGCCCTAAAGCTCCAGCCTAGGTGTATACTACAAGGCTAGTCTCTCAGATATATACCTCCCTGCCCTGTCTAACTGTCAAAAAGTAATGAAACATATCGTGGTGCAGTCACCACGTGCTAAACCAGACTGAGCATAGTCAGCTTGTGTGGACTTAGCCCGTCATGCTGCAGTCTGTGTCCGAGTGCTGCACAGGGAGCCATATACCTGAGACTTAGGACCTTATAATTAATAAGACTCTTCCCGCCGCCGTCATGGTTTTCATCTAAATGGAGCCATTCCAGCAGCGCCAGATCAATCAGACAATGGACACCTCCAGCACCCAGCAGACCCCATTGACTCATAATGGGATCCATTGGGTTCGCTGTTTTGATGGGAACATTATATAGAGGTATCATTCATAGAACATTCCAGCTGTTTGTATGGATTTCTGTATATATATATTACATTACTATATATAGTTACACCTTTATAAACCCCATTAATGCTGCTGTTGTGTTGGTGCTGGTATGCTGAAGGGGCGGGGCATAAAGATGAGGTGGGGCGTGGTTAGAGGTGTGTCCTGGTGTGATGTCATGTGTTTGGGCGTGGTTAGAGGCATGACCTAATGTGTCCCTCTTTGTAATCTCTAAATGTTGGGAGGTATGCAAACCCTTCTTTATACCAAATTTTGACCACCTGATACCAACAGAGCCTGACCCCACCGTCCCAGACCACAGAACAGAGCGCTGAAGGGATGGGAATAATCTGAGTTAAATGGAGGGACTACCAAGGCCTGAGCTCGGGAACGTTCCTCCCCATTCCATCTAACAAGATGCACAGCTGACTTGCCAGATAGTACATATGGATTTCCAGGAAGGAGGCCCCCCCCCCCCCCCCTCCCCCGCTCTACGATTGTGCCGAACAAAGGAGACTAAGATGCTTCTAATTCCATTTACTAAGGTAGAGGGGAGGTAAATGGGGGGAATGCTGGGTAACATATAGGATTTGGGCAACAGGCACATGTTGATCAGATGAGCATCCACAGAGCTCATCCACTCTTACCCACCAGAGGTTTGGCTGGTTATCCAATGACGAGCAATCGCTTTCCTAGCAATGAAAAGAGAATTTTTTTTTTAAAAAAAGATAATTGCAACATTTTTCTTTTTTTATTGCTTCTTCTCCAAACCAAAAACAAACAAAATGTTAATTAATTGTCTCTACCCTTAAATGATGCCATTAAAATACAACTCATCCCACAAGAAAGCCCTATTGTGACTGAGTGCGAGAAAGGGGGAAAGGTTCTGGATATTGGAGAGATTATAAAGGTGAAAAACAAAATATTGGGGTGATGAAGGCCCAAAACAGGCTTCTGACTAAGAGGCTAATGATGTAAGAGAAGATATTTACAGCTGGACTTTTACTTAAAAAGGGTTTTCTCACTGCAATGATTAGCCTCCAACATTTTAGGACAGGAGTTTGAAGACTTTTTCTAAATACATTGTTCTTTTGATTTTACTTTGATCAGGAGATAAGAGAGATCTTATCTGCTCTGAGTGGACACAGGTTTCTGTGGTTGCAAACACATCTTCCTTCCTGATTAAACACAGAGCAGGGAGTGACATCTCCATGGACAGAGCTCATTGCAGAGCAGACTCTTTATCTCTAACAAGATTAGCTTTTGTTTACAGATAAGCAATTGTTTTCACTCCTCAGAGCACTTGTAGCTTTGTTTACACCGATTAAATCTCCTGCAGTTACATCTTTGAAATGTCTCAGTTACAGAGAAGCTAAATATGCTAATCACTGCAATAGAACCACCCACAGCTTAACCAGACTGTGAGTCTGAAGCTGCCTGTGACTCTGAAACTGCATGGTGGGAATACCCCTTTAAGTCCCTGTGCACGGCATGCAATTGTACATATTACATTGTAATAGAGTGCACAATATGCAACTGTATTGTATGCATCGATCCACTTGAGGTCAAGGCTTATAGACATAGACCTCCTCTAGATGCACTCGGTATGTGTAAGGGATGTATACAGCTATCAATGGTGCATGTGACCACTTTTCTTCATCATGCAATATTTTGATATCTTGTGACCCTCACATACTGATAGGTGGTCTACATGGCCGGCTGAGATCCAGTAACACCAGAATTAAGAAACGTCTCTTAGAGATTCCAGATTCACTTGGCTGCAGGAGCCTGAAGACTGTAGATGTTCTGCAATTCTTAGGAATCTGGTTGGTGAAATTTGTGACTGTTTATAGTGGACGTCCTGGACTCCCCTCTTTAACCTAGAATGATTCATTTCTTTAAGTTACACTTCTGGATTTGGTTCACGGTGGCGCAGTGGTTGGCACTGCTGCCCTACAGCGCTGGGGTCCTGGGTTCATGTCCCACCAAGCACAACTTCTGCAAGGAGTTTGGATGTTTTCCCCGTATTTATGTAGTTTTCCTCCAGTTTCCCCCACACTCCAAAAACACACAGATAGGTTAATCTGGAATTAAGATTGTGAGCCCCAAAGGGGACAGAGGCCAGTGTGAATAGTGACCATCTCTGTACAATGTGGAATATAGTAATAGAATAGATACAGTGCTCTGTGGGCTTTTCTATATTTTGGTGGGAACTGACACTTAAGGGCGCGTTCACACGGCATAGGACAAATACTGGTCGGTTTGCCGGCCGGTATTTGTCCTGTTTTGCGCCTGTCCCCACGGCCGCGGGAGGAGGGGGGGGGAGCGGCTTTTCTGCTGTTGAATTGTTCAGTAAATTTAAAGCTGAAGAATGAGCCTCAATGTTTTGTTTCCTATCAACACATGTGTGAGGCTTCATCAAAGGCTTGGGGACGAAGAGCCATATTATTATGACCAGAGGGTAAGCGTTAAAGAGAACCTGTCACATATATTATGCCCCCCTTATTAAGGGCAGCACAAGCCAGTGACAGACTTGCTGTTCCCAGCGCTGTGTCCCTTATTCTGTAAGATGCTGTAGTTTTCGTGTATTTAATGCTCAAATCTGCAGTTTTCAGCCAGAAGAGTCATTCGAAGAGTCAGTTTTTTTCAAGCCCCGCCCATCTGAGGCTAGCCCCGCCCACCTCAACTGATAGACCTATTACTTTGAATAGGTAGAAACATGTGAATAACTGTCAGTGGGCGTGGCTAGCCTTTGGTGGGCGGGGCTAACACCTGCTCATGAATAACATTTGAGGGGTAAATGCTCTAAAACTCCAGCATCTTACAGAATAAGGGGCACAGCGCTGGGAACAGCAGGTCTGACACTGGCTTGTGCTGCCCTCAGCATGGGTGGCATAATCTATGTGACAGGTTCCCTTTAAGGTCCTATTCACATCGTGTTTATGGCCCCAGTTCATAGCATTCATGAAGATACCATAAACAATGTATCCCCATGGATCCCGCGGTGGTGGTGCTGTGATGAGGCCATAAAGACCTATAGGTCAATTGTAACCGTAATTGGACTATATTTACTCTATTTACCAAAAGTATATGCTTTTTGTATATAGAGCTGTGCTCTGCATGTCTGTAATACATCCCTCATAGACACTTCTATTATATGGGCTCCAGAGTTTTCTTGCCCATAACAAAGAAAATAACAAGTAACGTGGTCCTGGGACAAAGTATTGGAATGGGAGGCAGCGTCTATTAGGCCTCACTACATGACTGGTTATAACCATCTGACATTGTTTAGAAGAATTTTGCTCAATTGATGGGGAAATTCACAGCAATAAAATTCACATGAAAAAACAGCAGCTATAAATATATTGGGACAGATTTACTACTGGGACAGAATTCTGGTGAAATATGCACCCAAAAAGTTTCATAAATGCTTTCTATCTCACTAACTATGTGATGTGGACTTTTTTTTGACACCTTTTGTGACATACAGGGGCGTGGCTTAGGGATAGATGGGTGTAACATATCAGAAAGGGGCTTGCAGTGCCATATACTGTGCCACAGCAGTTGGCATAAACATGGCCAACTAATAGATGGGGTAAAGTTACAGGACAGTGTCTGAAGATTTATCAAACTGCATGAACCCCGAAATAAATTTAGCACAATCTTGGACAATATAAACTTAAATGTTTAAGTTAAAGAAGATGAGAGAGATGGGTGGGGTGTGGGGTGGCTAAGGTGGTGCTCCTTCAGCGTCCGCCCATTACAAGTATCAGCCACGCTCTCCCATGTTCCCCTGGTATTGCGGGGAGAGGTGTAGCGTGGGACCTGTAGTGCACCGGTGGTAATAATAACTTGAGACACACAACGTTCCAGTGATAACGAGGCTTTTACTTCTGGACTTTCTGCAGATACTTTTCATCCAAACTGCAGAACATTATTTTGGCACGCAGCAGCGTCACCATGCACTCGCTCATCAGGGGTTCTCCTTCATACACTGGACTCCTCCTCACCCCTTGCTCCTCACTCCTTCTCTCCCTCCTCACAGGACAGCCACAAGAATGGTCCACCCCTCAGGCCACTGGACTCCTCCTCACCCCTGGCTCCTCACTCCTTCTCTGTCTCCCTACTGCAGCTCTGATCCCCCTCAGCAGCAGCAGCCCCCACCAAGCTGACTGGCTGCCCAGCTCCTGCTGACTCACTGCACCCCAAACACAGGTTAAACTTGCCCTCACTTAGGGTATGTTCACATGACGTGTCCTGTCCGTGTGTATATACGTTATTAGATGCGCGTTTGGATCTGTCTTTCGTACCCAGACACGCATCTAACAATGTGCAGTGTGATTTCCATTGCTTGCAAATTAAAACATGCCTCAGCGTTCAGATGTGCGTTTACTTGCATCTTTCTGATGCGGCTTTCGTATCATTCAAAGAATTGACATGTCACTCTTGATCCGAGGGAATCAGCATTATAAGAATGAAGGAGTGATATATCCAGAATATAATGGCCTCTGAGGGGGGAATCAGCATTATAAGAATGAAGGAGGGATATATCCAGAATATAAAGGCCCCTGAGGGAATCAGCATTATAAGAATGAAGGAGTGATATATCCAGAATATAATGGCCCCTGAGGGAATCCCGCATTTTAAGAATGAAGGAGTGATATATCAGAATATAATTGGCCCCTGAGGGAATCAGCATTATAAGAATGAAGGAGGATATATCCAGAATATAATGACAACTGAGGGGGGAATCATCATTATAAGAATGAAGGTAGTGATATATCCAGAATATAATGGCCCCTGAGGGAATCAGCATTATAAGAATGAAGGAGGGATATATCCAGAATATAACGGCCCCTGATTGGGGAATCAGCATTATAAGAATGAAGAGTGATTTATCCAGGAATATAATGGCCCACTGAGGGAATCACCATTATAAGAATGAAGGAGTGATATATCCAGAATATAATGGCCCCTGAGGGGGGAATCAGCATTATAAGAATGAAGGAGTGATATATCCAGAATATAATGGCCTCTGAGGGAATCAGCATTATAAGAATGAAGGAGGGATATATCCAGAATATAATGGCCACTGAGGGAATCAGCATTATAAGAATGAAGGAGTGATATATCCAGAATATAATGGCCCCTGAGGGGGGAATCAGCATTATAAGAATGAAGGAGTGATATATCCAGAATATAATGGCCACTGAGGGAATCAGCATTATAAGAATGAAGGAGTGATATATCCAGAATATAATGGCCCCTGAGGGAATCAGCATTATAAGAATGAAGGAGTGATATATCCAGAATATAATGGCCCCTGAGGGGGGAATCAGCATTATAAGAATGAAGGAGTGATATATCCAGAATATAATGGCCCCTGAGGGAATCAGCATTATAAGAATGAAGGAGTGATATATCCAGAATATAATGGCCACTGAGGGAATCAGCATTATAAGAATGAAGGAGTGACATATCCAGAATATAATGGCCCCTGAGAATATAATGGAACAACAACTCCAAATAGGATAATGAAACATAATCTTTTATTGGAAACCAACATAAAATACAGACCAACTGAACAGAGGCGCTGAACGTGCATTTTACCTTTGGCTTTATCTTGACTAAGCCAGAGGTGAAACGCGTTGGAGTTCAGCATCTCTGCCCAGTCGGTATACAGTTATGGTTTGATAATTTTTGTCTGTTATATGCAATTACTTCTGTATCCCTCCTGTGACACCATTAACATTGTTTTATCTCCTATTATGGTTGCATTGTGCTGTTTTTGATTGGATGTCAAGAAGTCAAGTACATGTTTGGGATATATATATATATAGTGGCATAGCAACCTTAGGTGGTTGCATGGTGCTGCCACTAGGTAATTGCTGTTTGTGATACTGGACGGTAGGTCCAGATCACGTTAGAGAGGGGTCTCTGACCAAGTGTATAGGTCGTGGCTCGATGGACAAGGTTTTCTTTATATGTTTTCTTTGTAAAACTGTGTTGGAGAATAAAGCTGGCTGAGGCCAGGTTGAAGATGAGCCTTGTGTCAGACTGTTATACTGGTGCAATTCTGCTTACAAAGGTGGCTATCCTGTGAGTAAAAGTTCCCCTGAGACTGTCCAAGATGGCGAATGGACGAGCGTGAGGTCTCACAATATATTTATCTTTTCTATGGCTAGCTGTATACCCTACATACAAGGCTGTGGACATGACCTTTTCTGTAAGTTTTTCTTTCTCTATGTATTTTGCTGGTTTTCAATAAGAGATTATATTTTATTACACTACAGAGGGTTGTTTTGCCGTTGTATATTTTGGTTAGTTCCCCGCTGTTTTTGTATTGCCTTTCTCCTTTGGTTTTGGTTGGCATTACTATAGGTATTTATGGAGTAGATTATACATTGTGAGTTATTATTAGTCAGTTACAGGAACATAACATTTTCCCTCACTCTTACCTCTTCTTCTCCTTTCTCCATGTTTTGCATTTTCTTGTATATTCCGGTGACCGTCCATTTCATGTATCTCCTGACCTGGAGGAGCTAAAAGAAAAGAAAAAATGTCTGTAAATATAATGCAGAAGAGCAGTAAAGGGCAGGATACAGAATGGTTCCTATCTTCCAGTCATCTAGCAGTGATGCCTCACCAGCAAGTAGATGGTATATACTGTAATGTCCCAGACTGCCCTGCTAGCAGTGGATTCATCAGGCTGAACAGTGGAGGTTACTAGTGTTGAGCGATTTTGTTGAAATCGGCAAGGTTTTTATGGTGATCGAAATTTCCAGATCATGCGATAATTAAGGTTAAAATCTGAGCATCATCTATTAAGATCGTGCCTTTTTCGGCGCTTCCTGTAATTTTGGCGGCCAGCAAATCAGATTACAGAATAGAGCAGGGTGAGATGTGTGTGCGACGTCATGACTGGGATGTGTATGGTTGCGATTGGCTGGAAAAATCACATGACCTCGTTTTAAAAAGAACAGCGTTTCTGTTTCCAGCCTCAGTGTCTCTCAGCGTCTCATAGGGAAAGGACCTGCGCTCTGCCTGTGGCCAAACAGCTCAGCGAAATTAGTCTATTTCTGCACAGAGAAACCTCTACTATTAGCTGTGATCCTTCCAATTTAGTTAGATTAGAGATTTGAAGATTTTATGTAGTTAGCTAGAGAATTTTAAAGCAGCATCTACCGCTGTAAATTCACGGCGGTGGGAGCGGGGGGCGCTGGGGTGGGGGGCCCTCGCGGGCGAACACAGACAAGCTCTATCTATAAAGAACACTGGATAACGTTCACCAAGACTTAGTGTAGACATTGTAGTGGAATATCTTTATTATTAACAGTTTGCTATTGAAATATTTCCTGGATATTGGGCAGCCTGAACTTATATTGGATACACATCATTTCTAGTAACTGCAGGTCTCTTGTTAGGTGCAAAACTCCACTTTTATTATCAGTATACATTTCAGATAGGTGTTCATTTTCAATTTTACCCATTACACCTGTGACTGTTGATATATCCACCTTGCAGTTAAATTACAATCCAGAAATCTTGTAGTCAGCACAGGTTGTTTGTTGCCAAAAATACCGTGTATCGTACGAAAACATCACAGTTACGAGTTTTTTGACTTTTGCGCACCCAGCTTTGTTCATTGACGCAGCATCCACGTAAATCTTAAAACAGCAATTCTATATTCACCACAGGTGAATTGAAAGGTGCAAAAAATACCGTTTATTATACGAAAACATAACAGTTACGTGTTTTTTGACTTTTGCGCACCCAGCTTTGTTCATTGACGCAGCATCCACGTAAATCTTAAAACAGCAATTCTATATTCACCACAGGTGAATTGAAAGGTGCAAAAAATACCGTGTATTATACGAAAACATAACAGATACGTGTTTTTTGACTTTTGCGCACCCAGCTTTGTTCATTGACGCAGCTTCCACGTAAATCTTAAAACAGCAATTCTATAGTCACCACAGGTGAATTGAAAGGTGCAAAAAATACCGCGTATTATACGAAAACATAACAGATACGTGTTTTTTGACTTTTGCGCACCCAGCTTTGTTCATTGACGCAGCATCCACGTAAATCTTAAAACAGCAATTCTATAGTCACAACAGGTGAATTGAAAGGTGCAAAAAATACCGTGTATTATACGAAAACATAACAGATACAGACTCCTTTTCCCGGAACTTTTTAAACTGGGGGTCATACAGGTTTAATGGTCATAATGCGTCCAGGACAGGTATAGTCAATGTCCAGTGAAACTAAAATGGTGGTTGAAAGACTCCTTTTTGCGGCACTTTTTAAATCTGGGGTCATGCAGGTTTGGGGCTCATGCTGCGTTCCAGGACAGGGATATTCAATGTCCAGTTCAAGTAACATGATGGTTCAAATCATACTGCCTTCTGGCACTTTTTAATTTGTGGGTGATGCAGGTTTAAGGGTCAGGCTGTGGTACAAGACAGGGATAGTAAATGGTCTGTGACTTTTTTTTCTGTGACTTTTATAACCTAAGTGTGTTGCCTAAGATGTAGCACGTATCCATTTGACTGTTGTGGATGTTAATTTCAGCTTCTCCAGCCTTGTTTGGGTGTAATAATGAAGGTGTTGTTGCTCTCCCATAGACTTTAATGGTAATCGCTCATAATCGATGCTCACTATCGAAAAACCTTATCGATAGCGGCCGACTAACGACTATCGCTCGATCTCGATAGCCAACGCAATCGCTCAACACTAGAGGTTACTGTTACTACTTCTATCATGAGGGGGTATCCTTTATAAAGTAGCCATGGCACATTGCTTGTATAAGGGTATGTTCACATGGTGTGCACAAGTACTCGCCACAATACTCCTTCTTTAGCGCTGTTGAAAGTATTTGCTTGGAAGCGCATTCTTTCAGCACTCAATGGCCTGAGGCAGCTTTCTGCCTCCTATACCTCCTGTTACTTCTTTCAGGGTCATACGTGCCAAGAAATACGATCATGAAATAATAGGCACCAATGATTTTACAGAGCAGTCAGTGAGAGCTGGACTTGTAATTGATGTTACCATGTTTGTGGGGCATATGTCAGTGCAATTATGTGCTGAAATACACTGTGTGAACACCCCTTATTACATCAGATCATGATCACTGAAGGACTAACTTTTGGCACCTGCTCCTTTAACTTCTGCCCTGCACAGCAGTCTCCTTCCATTCACCCACAATGCAAAGAAACTCTATTCAAGTTAATGAAGCTGTTTCACTGCAAAATGGTTGAATGGTAAAGACCCAACATGCACAGAAATGAGAGAGAACAGCAGCATTTATACAGTGGGACATTTATTCAGAGGATCTTGGGGAGATCGTAGAAGTCAGACCTCCTCTGATCAGGAGATAATGGCCTGTCCTAGCAACGTGATACAGAATCACTTCTAACGGCAAAAAGACCCCTTGGAACAATGATGATGATGATGAGTTATCCAACCCAACTTGTGATCATAGACCATGAGTTGAGTAGCAAAAGGTATCCATTTGACCAGCTCACCTTATATAGCAATGATGTTTGTCGCCTGTTATCCTGTGCTCTGATCGCGTTCCAAGAACCGCACCAAAGTTCAATCAAAAAAGAAAGTCCAAGGTCGGCACCAGGATATAGAAATGGCAAAATATTAATTTATTGGAGTAAAAGCGATACAAAAAGCAGTCGAGTCTAGTGCTGAAGACCAAGTACATACCTGGTGTCGTGGAGGTGGATGGTACGTTGGTTATATCACTTTGCCTTTGCTCCTCATCAGCTGTAGAAGGTATTGGTGTTCTCTGACTGTTTAGTAAAACATAAACCATAAGGATGAATTACATTAAACCAAGATAACTGTATAATAAATGTATAAGGAGAAAGTTCTAATAGATTCCTCACATTTTAAATGTCTGTTTCCCTCTGTCTAACACACTGCCTCCAATCACTGTATAGTCAAGGATCATTCTCCCCCTGATTACACTGTAATAACCGCACAGTATACTCACATGTCTGAGTCACTGGAGATAACTGCAGAAGGATTCTCTGGAGATGACTTGGGATCCTCCATGTTGGTTGCGTTGGTATATAGCTAAAAACATATAAATACAGGTATAACATACAATCAGTAAAAGCATTAAATATGATAATTGTGTCTAAATAAGGAGGAACCAACTATGATAATTATGGATGTTACTGGTCTCTTAACAGAGGACATAGAGGATTAGAGGACTGACACCTCTGATGTCCCTTATATGATGTAGATTTATATGATTTTTCTGATGACTTTATATTATATATGAAGGGAGGAGGGGACATTATTTTGTGAACAGCAAAGTGGATTCATAGAGCGTTTACCTCACAAAACCTTTTGGAAGAAGATACAAAATAACTGATGAATAGTTGCTGCATAGATTCCCTCACTTCTTCCTCCTCATCTGAATCCTGGAGGTCTTCATCTTCATCAGGGAGAGCTGAAATTCAGAAATATTCCACTGTTGTCAGAGAGTTTTATGGGTAACAAGTTACAGGCACAGTTATTATTTCATCACTGACTGGAGGAGAAGAGAGATGGGGAGCAAGCAGTAATGATGTGTGACCTGGTGGCTTCATGTATGGAGGACTAGAGAGAAGCCACATAAGGATCCCCACAAATCTACAAAGGAGAAATCTGAGTTTTGTTTCTGACTGGGGAAGAAGCTCTGGAGCAAGGTTTTCTATAAATTCCAACCAGAGCTGAAAGGTCTATGTTATAATGATGTTCTTCAGGGTTACTACATTTCCAAGGGATGATCTTCACCTCCACACAACAACAACAGTACGGTCTAGGTGACTCGTCTTTCTACTTCCCTATAGAATAGGCAGCCTCCTCTAATAACAGCTTCACTAACATTTCAGCCTCTAGACTCCGAATTCGATCCATTTGCATTTTGTTATTGATCATTTCTTCTGGAAAAACAAGAGAAAGCAGTGACTGAGTTACTGTGTATCCACCACTGAGGTCTGCACTGAAGATGGACCAGAGAAGTGCGCCATTCCTCTGTGTAAAGGAGGAACACTTATGCTGCATTATATATAGTGCATAAACTGATAGAGGACACCATCTATAGTCCTGATTCCGGGTCCTCAAGCTCATGCGGCACAATACCGCTACAAAGCCCCTTACTAACGCTAGGATGTACTAGTCGGTAAGGGGTTAAGGACTTTTTTAGGCCTAATGCTTCAGGGGTTAGTAGAACAAAGGTTTCCCATTCTCCTCTATGAAGAACAGCAGTTCTATAAGTGTTGTATCTTGCACCACAGTTGTAATGTTTTCTAACCTAGCATTAAATGAGGGTTCAGGTACATAGGTGTCACTTACTTGTCAGGCTTCAGGTCTCTGTGCACTATGCTGTAGCTATGGAGGTATTCCAGCCCAAGAATAAGCTCTGCAAAATACAGACGGGCCAGGCTCACAGGAAGGGGACCCTAATTTATTGGTAGGTTTCTACAGTCTCCTCCTAAGAGAGAAAGGAAAATAGTGATTGACAGCCAATGTGGACTTATCTGAGAAGGGATCAATTATTCCTCCATATATCCCTATTAATAAGGAAGATTATTTCTTACTGCTATATAGTCCATGACTATTCAAAGGTGACGCTTCTTCTCAAAAGAACAGACCACGTTGACCAGGAAAGGAGAGTCTGTGGACATCATGATGTCTCTTACGAGACAGACCAGGTTATGTGTGAGCGGACCGCACACGTCCTTCCATATTTCCTTCATTGCAAATACTTCACCAGCTGTATGTATGATCGACTATGTAAACTTTCCTGATGGGAGACACAGGTTTCATTAGGAATCCTCATTCATGTTCTGCTTTTGTTAGCATCAGTCAAATATAGAAGTTTTGGCACAATAGTGAATAGAACCTAAGATTCATGTAACACTAATATAAACTCACCCAACACCTCCAGTGCAGACTTGTTTGTAAGCCTCAAATTCATCACTAGAAGGCCGTCTGTCGATCTCAAATGATTGGATGGAATTCTAATAAAGGAGCAAGAAATAAACATCAAATGTAGAAGCTGAATTAAAAAAAACACTGATGCCACCAGCATGTCGCTATTATAATATGTCCCAAACACTGAAGTAGATGGAGAAGATATAACATTATATATGTCAGTTATATACAAGTGCTGCATATACACATGGAAACCTTTACTACTATATCATATGAAGTGAACTGTACAGTACTTGGCTGGTCCTAGGACTTGTGCTATAGAGGCTAATGGGTGATCTTTACAATGCTGGGCTGGTCCTAGGACTTGTGCTATAGAGGATGATGGGTGATCTGTACAGCGCTTGGCTGGTTCTAGGACGTGTGCTATAGAGGATGATGGGTGATCTGTACTTGGCTGGTCCCAGGATGTGTGCTATAGAGGATGATGGGTGATCTTTACAATGCTGGGCTGGTCCTAGGACATGTGCTATAGAGGATGATGGGTGATCTGTACAGCGCTTGGCTGGTTCTAGGACGTGTGCTATAGAGGATGATGGGTGATCTGTACAGCGCTTGGCTGGTTCTAGGACGTGTGTTATAGAGGATGATAGGGGATCTGTACTTAGCTGGTCCTAGGACGTGTGCTATAGAGGATGATGGGTGATCTGTATTTGGCTGGTCCTAGGACTTGTGCTATAGAGGATGATGGGTGATCTGTACAGCGCTTGGCTGGTTCTAGGACGTGTGCTATAGAGGATGATAGGGGATCTGTACTTAGCTGGTCCTAGGACGTGTGCTATAGAGGATGATGGGTGATCTGTACTTGGCTGGTCCCAGGACGTGTGCTATAGAGGATGATGGGTGATCTGTACTTGGCTGGTTCCAGGACGTGTGCTATAGAGGATGATTGATCCATACCAGGCATTTCAATGTGCAGGTGAGACGTTTTACTACACAGGGAATGTTGTGGGCCATTTCCATGATACAGGCCAAATTTTTAATTTCAGATGCCAATGATTTTACACAGCACCCAATTATGTGCGGAAATACCCTGTGTGAACATCCCTTATGACATCAGATCATGATCACTGAAGGACTAACTTTTGGCACCTTATTTAACTTCTGCACTGCACAGAGGTCTCCTTCCATTCACCCACAATGCAAAGAAACTCTATTCAAGTTAATGAAGCCGTTTCACTGCAAAGTCATTGAATGGTAAAGACCCAGCATGCACAGAAACGAGGGAGAACAGCAGCATTTATACAGTACAGTGGAACATTTATTCAGAGGATCTTGGGGAGGTCATAGAAGTCAGACCTCCTCTGATCAGGAGATAATGGCCTATCCTAGCAACGTGATACAGAATCACTTCTAATGGCAGAAAGACCCCTTGGAACAATGATGATGATGTGTTATCCGACCATGAGTCGAGTGCTGAGGACCAAGTACCTACCTGGTGTTGTGGAGGCGGATGGTACGTTGGTTATATCACTTTGCCTCTGCTCCTCATCAGCTTCAGAAGACAATGGTTGTCTCTGCCTGTTTGGTAAAACATAAATCTTGGGGAAAAAATTACATTAAATCGAGATAACTGTATAATAAATGTATAAGGAGGAAGTTCTAATAGATTCCTCACATTTCATATGTCTATTCCCTTCTGCCTAACATACTGCCCCCAATCACTGTACAGTTAAGGATCATTTTCCCCCTGAATACACTGTAATAGCCCCACAGTATACTCACATGTCTGAGTCACTGGAGATAACTGCAGAAGGATCCTCTGGAGATGACTTGGGATCCTCCATGTTGGTTGCGTTGGTATATAGCTAAAAACATATAAATACAGGTATAGCATACAATCAGGAACAGCAGTCAATATGATCATTGTGTCTAAATAAGGAGGAACCAACTATGATAATTATGGATGTTAATGGTCTCTTAACAGAGGACATAGAGGATTAGAGGACTGATAGTAACTTAGCTCTTGTCACCTCTGATGTCCCTTATATGATCTAGATTTATGATTTTTCTGATGACTTTATATCATATATGGGGGAAGGACATTATTTTGTGAACAGTAAAGTGGATTCATAGAGCGTTTACTTCAGAAAACCTTTTGGAAGAAGATACAAAATAACTGATGAATAGTTGCTGCATAGATTCCCTCATTTCTTCCTCCTCATCTGAATCCTGGAGGTCTTCATCTTCATCAGGGAGAGCTGAAATTCAGAAATATTCCACTGTTATCAGGGAGTTTTATGGGTAACAAGTTACAGGCACAGTTATAATTTCATCACTGACTGGAGGAGAAGAGAGATGGGGAGCAAGCAGTAATGATGTGTGACCTGGTGGCTTCATGTACGGAGGACTAGGGAGAAGCCACATAAGGAGCCCCAAAAATCTACATATCTGAGTTTTGTCATTGTACTTACCTATAGAAAAAGCAGCCTCCTCTATTAACTTCTTCACTAACATTTCAGCCTCTAGACTCAGAATCCGATCCATTTGCATTTTGTTATTGATCATTTCTTCTGGAAAAACAAGAGAAAGCAGTGACTGAGTTACTGTGTATCCACCACTGAGTTCTGTACGGAAGATGGACCAGAGAAGTGCACCATTCCTCTGTGTAAGGGGCCGTTCACACGGCAGTGGACAAATACCGGCCGGTTTGCCGGCCGGTATTTGTCCTGTTTTGCGGCCATCCCCACGGCCTCCATTGAGATGCACATGTTCTGTCCGGAAACCGGACATAAGATTGTGCATGTTCAATGTTTTGTCGCCGGACCGCCGGCGACAAAACCGCCGGGCGGAAAACCCGTGCGGTGGGGACTGCTGCACGGGTTTTCCATAGAGCACAATTGTGCTAATTTTCGGCCGGTTTTTCAGGCGGTCTGAAAAACCGTAAACCGGCTGAAAAACCGGCTGAAAACCCGTGCCGTGGGGACATGCCCTAAAGGAAGAACAGTTATGCTGCATTATATATAGTGCATAAACTGATAGAGGACACCATCTATAGTCCTGATTCCCGGTCCTCAAGCTCATGCGGCACAATCCCGCTACAAAGCCCCTTACTAACGCTAGGACGTACTGGTCAGTAAGGGGTTAAGGACTTTTTTTTAGGCCTAATGCTTAAGGGCTTAATAGGACAACAAAGGTTTCCCATTCTCTTCTATAAGTGTTACATCTTGCACCACAGTTGTAATGTTTTCTAACCTAGCAGTGAACAGAGGATCAGGTACATAGGTGTCACTTACTTGTCAGGCTTCAGGTCTCTGTGCACTATGCTGTAGCTATGGAGATATTCCAGCCCAAGAACAATCTCTGCAAAATACAGACGGGCCAGGCTCACAGGAAGGGGACCCTTATTTATTAGTAGGTTTCCACAGTCTCCTCCTAAAAGTGAAAGGAAAATAGTGATTGACGGCCAATGTAGACTTATCTGAGAAGGGATCAACGATTCCTCCATAAATCCTTATTAATAAGGAAGATTATTGCTTACTGCTATATAGTCTATGATCATACAAAGGTGATGTTTCTTCTCAAAAGAACAGACCATGTTGACCATGAAAGGAGAGTCTGAGAACGCCAGGATGTCTCTTTCGAGACAGACCAGGTTATGTGTGAGCGGACCGCACACGTCCTTCCGTATTTCCTTCATTGCAAATACTTCCCCGCTGTATGTATGATCGACTATGTAAACTTTCCTGATGGGAGACACAGGTTTTCTTTAGAAATCCTCATCCATGTTCTGCTTTTGTTAGGATCAGTCAATTTCCACATACAGGATCTCACACAAGTCAGTGCACCCCTCATGGTTTAGTGAATATTGTATTATCTCCTTTCATGGGACAACACTGAGGATCTGTCACTTTGATATAATGTAAAGTAGTCAGTGTGCAGCTTGTATAACAGTATAAATGTGGTGCCCTCAAAATAACTTATCACTCAGCCATCAATGTCTAAACTGCTGGCAACAAAAGTGAGCACACCCCTAAGTGACAACAAAAGTGAGTACACCCCTAAGTGTAAATGGACAAATTGTGCCCAAAGTGTCAATATTTTGTGTGTCCGCCATTATTTTCCGGAACGGTCTTAACTCTCTTGGGCATGGAGGTCACTAGAGCTTCACAGGTTGCAGTTGCTGGAATCCTCTTCATCTCCTCTATGATGACATTACGGATATTGTGGATGTTAGAGACCTTGCACTGTCGTCCATGAAGATGAAATTAGCCCTGTGTTGTTCATGCAGAGGCACAATGACTGGATTAATGGTGTTATTCAGGTAGTAGAGGTGTCACTGCACCATTCACAAAGTGTTGGCAGTTCTGTATTGACTAGACACATCTGCCCACATTGTAACACCACCACCACCAAAGGCTCGTCTGGTGACAACAGTGGCTGATGCACAGCGCTCTCCTTGATGTCTCTAGCATCGTTGGTGACCATCATTTCAGCTCAGAGTGAATCAACTTTCACACTGAGGAGCACTGGTCCCTTGTCCAGCGTAGATGCTCTCTGAGCCAGACAATGATGCCTGTGCCAGGTGGAGTGGTCAGGTCATCTAGCATGCAGACTACACTGACGTAAATGGTTACAATGGTCTGACTTGACACTTGGTTGCCACTCACCTCCCTTAAACGTGCCTGGTGTTGTGCAGCATTCAATATCTGGCTCTGCAGGGCATTGGTTTCAATGAAGCGGTCATAAGTCTGTGTTGGATCCAAAGAACGTCAACTTCTTTGCCTTTCTGTGACTCTTCCAGTCTCTCTGTATCTGATATAATCTGCTGATGACACTCTGTGACACTCTAAGCTCAGTGGCCACTTCTGTCGGAGAGCATCCTGCTTGAAGCCTTGCAATGGCGAGGTACGCTTTGTTAGAAAAACTTGTATAATAAATAAAATATAGCTTAATTCTTTGTAAGAATATTAATAGTAGAAGGTGATAGAAAAATATGGTTTATACAAGGGAAAAATGTAGTCAGATCCTGGAGCGGTAAATGCTAGAATTAAAAGGAAACAGACCCCTAAAAATACAACAGTACAAAAGGTCTGGAGGCCAATGCAGACTGCAAACAGATGTTGAACAAATTGAGAGTAGGTATTGATGGAACCACGAGTGAGCTAAAATGGTGTCACTTCCTTGCTACATTTGATCGATGGCTGAAACAACACAATAAATATGACCAAGCCACAATGTGGTATGAGGAGGCCCAAGCCATATCCATAACAAATTTTGGGCAAAGGGCCCATGTATGAAATATGGAATGTACTGTAGATGCAGACAGTCCAGTTGTCGGCTATATGTTTCACAAAGACATGAGTTGAGCCAGTGCAATAAAAGCCATAGCACCTTTAATAATAATTTCATTAAAAAGTAGACATTAACCCGTGATTGACAGTATGTCCTGTACGAGAATAAATGTAAAGCATATACTCAGCAATTAGTTGCGGCATAGCCTGCCGTTCAAAGTTCATTCAATGGCGCCGCTCCTGGCATAGGAAGCGATGAGACGCCGGCAATCAAACAGAACTGAGTCACTCTATGGGGTCTCCTGTTGCCCATAGTTACGCCAATCTCTACATGAGATATTTTGAGACTAAATATGTCTTTTCATCAGTACAAAAAGAATGTATGGTGTGCTGGTACAGATATGTCGACGATGTGTTCATGCTGTGGTCGGGGTCTGAGGCGCAGCTTGACGGCTTCGTCGCATATCTGAACAGCATTCAACCTCTCATTCAGTTTACACTCTCTACGAGTTGTACAGCTATTTCATATTTGGATGTTTTGGTTGAAAAAAATGGGGGGGGTCTTTACATACTTCCTTATATTCTAAAGAGTCAGATCGTAACAACGTGCTCATGCGCTCGAGTCAGCAGGCGCCCCAAACATTTAGAGGTATAGTAAAGGGCCAATTGATGAGGGCACGACGTATATGTTCAGACGAGACTAGGTATCAAACAAGCATGAAAAACATTCTCACCAAGTTCATTAACCGAGGGTACGATCAAGATGAATTACAACGCATTGCGTTGGAAGTATCAGCCATTCCAAGAGAGAGCCTACTGATGGGTAGTTGTAATAATAAGAAAAAATATAATCTGTTGATGTACACATCCACATATGATAGGCACGCAGGTATGATCAGACAAACCATTCTTAAACATTGGAAAATTCTGCGGTCCGATGAAAAATATGGCCACTTGTTTAAAGAGTCACCAGTGTGGGTATATCAGAAGGGTAAAACTATTGGGCAGCAATTGATATCTGCAGATTTCAAGAAACATGGTACACAAGAAAAAATTCAGACAGTTTTTAGAAGTACTAGAGCTGGCACCTTTGCTTGTCTGAGGTGTCAGAACTGTTCTTCTATTATTAAAGGTGACTCTATTTGCCATCCAACTAAGGGACATACTTTCAAAATGAAAGGATTTCACACATGTGATAGCAGTAGCGTGGTATACATGCTCAAATGCCCCTGTGGACATATATATGTCGGACAGACAATGAGATCTGTGAAGGTGAGATTAAACGAACATCGTTCGGCAATCCGTACATTTAAAAAGCAACTAGTACAAAAAAGTGACAACATTGCTACTAGAGATGAGGAGAGAAAAACATATGGTGAGACATCAGTGGCTAGGCATTTTGCCATGGCCAATCATGGAGTATCGGAATTAAAATGGTGTATATTAGAGAAAGTGATATGTGAGGATCATACACAATTACCTGTAAAACTATTAAAGCGGGAGGCATATTGGATTGTATCATTGGAATCAATGGCCCCAAAAGGGTTAAATGAAAACCTTAATTTACGGGTCTTTCTCTGAGCCGTGAAAGTAAAATTAATCTAAAGCTTGGTATATTGTTACATCATATATTGCTCTATGCTGAATTCTCTGCTGTGTATATAATATATTGTTGTTGGTTTTAAATTGTATATAAGTCAGACCAACCCCTGTGACCGACGTGCTTGAGGAAGGGGAGGAGCTATCCCCGAAACGTCACGAGTGACTCAGTTCTGCTTGATTGCCGGCGTCTCATCGCTTCCTATGCCAGGAGCGGCGCCATTGAATGAACTTGAACGGCAGGCATGCCGAAAACTAATTGCTGAGTATATGCTTTACATTTATTCTCGTACAGGACATACTGTCAATCACGGGTTAAATGTCAAACTTTTTAATGAAATGATTTTTTAAAGGTTGCTATGGCTTTTATTGCACTGGCTCAACTCATGTCTTTGTGAATGCCTATGTGGGAGTGGAGAACCCGATCTATGAGCAGTGCATGTAATACTCAGCTTCAAGATAATAAAGGCTACATTGTATCGTAGTGGCTATATGATTCAGACACAAGACGATGATGATAAGGACATGAGACTGTTGGTTCAGACATTTGTGTCTGGTCTCATGATATCTCTACAAAATGCTGTAGGACAGGCTTGTCCTGATTGGGGAGCTTGCCAGTTCTCTGACCCAGTGGCCATAGCGGAGAGAGCTGAGCTTGACCGGCAGCATTAAAGTAATAAGCATCTGCTGTGGGGACCCCGTTTTTTGGAGGGTTGGTTTAGGACAGGTTAATGACAGTGAAGATGGTAAAATGTCTTCCAGGTGTCAGAAGAGACAGAAGGTATATTATAGAGATTGTCAGGGAATATAATAGGATTGATGTGATTGTGCATCTGGGGACAAATGATTTGTTCTGGAGAAACATCAATTTGGTACAAGGGGATTTTCTATCCCTTGGTTCAGTGTTGGAGACATTTACTGACTCAATCCCATTTTCTGGGGTTTTACCGTTCCATGGTCACAATAACAAGGCACAATGTGTGCTTAGAAAAGTGGTGTAAAGATGACGGCTTTGGATATGTAAAACCTGATGCCCCAATGTGCTCCAATCATCGACTGTATAAACAGGAAGGATTTCGCCATCACATGAAGGAACCGTGTTACTTAGTAAAGTTGAAACGTCTGCAGTAGCCGCTCAGTTATATAGATCAGATGGAAGAACCTAAGACAGACATAGTCCTCCCCGGAATATGTCCCAAAATTGTGGAGAGAGAACACATTATATCCAGCAGTAAAAAAATCAGGATTAACCTTGTATGAGAAAGGGAGAAGGGGACTAAGAAGGGAACATGACCAGAAAAGAGAACAAGGTAGAAAAGCTACCAGACAAGATAGCCAGGGATGCTTTGCATGTGGAGAAGTGGGCATTGGGTAAGAGATTGCCCACAGAGGCAATATAGAAAGGAGAGGAGGGGGACAATAGTCTGACAAGAGAGGAAGGCAGGAAGAGCAGGTAGGAAAGTGAAGAAGTAGTTCTGAGTTTGAAAGGAATAGGAATAATGTTACAAGGAGGGAAGAGACCTCGGCCGCCTACAGTAACATTAATTCTGTGATTCAGGAGCCTCCAGACAGTAATCCATTCAGATGAAATCCCACATATCAGAACCTTATATGTATAATCATAGATGTGTAAGAACAGCTAATGACAAGGGTCATCAGAGAATAATGTCCGAAATTCTGGCCATAATCATCCTGTTTGAAGGGGGCAATGTCAAGTAGAACTTATTTGGGAGGAACTTGTTAGAGTTCAACTTGCAGCAGTAGTTCTATTGCTATGGATTTAGTGTTGTCATTTAGAGCATCTTACCTCCATGACCTCATTGCTCTCCTAATCGTAGCTTTCTGTGGGGAGATGCGCGACACTAGATCCATCAACACTGTTGCCTGTGGAAACTGATGATTGCTCTATGTTGGGGAATGTCCCACACAGAAAGCAACAGAACTGTGTAGATGAATTAAGAAAGAAAATAAAGAGCAAAATTTCTGCCTTGAATTTGCTGATTTTCACTGTGGGCAAAGACCTTGATAGCTGGGGCTCCTCTAGAATATTTCTCAGCCCAGGCTGCCAGGTTAATGCCCTGACTGTGGCTGCAGATTAATAAGAAAAAACATATAAGTAACAATAAGGCTGATGCTGCAGTTAGTGAGGCTCTAGCTATAAAGGTGACATCGCGCACTCAGGGTTCACACAACATATGTAAAATACCGGTCGGATTCTGTTTATGAATCCGGCTGCTATATTATCATCTTTCAGAGGATT
The DNA here is from genome assembly GCA_025379985.1 of Phyllomedusa bahiana. Taxonomy (NCBI): domain Eukaryota; kingdom Metazoa; phylum Chordata; class Amphibia; order Anura; family Hylidae; genus Phyllomedusa; species Phyllomedusa bahiana. Next base: position 111,672 of record JAODAL010001683.1, read on the forward strand.
TGGGGGGCGCTTCTGTCTGAGTTTTGCGGGTTCGCCCGTCCTCCATAACCATTGAATTTCACACCATCTGCCCGAAAACTGGGGAGAAGATTGCGCATGTTCCAGGTTTTTCAGAACGTCGGCGGCTGAAGATCCGTTCAGTGTAGACTATTGAACAGATTCTCTATTCACTAAAGTCTATGGGGATGGTTGCTTGTTGGTTTTCAGACGGTTTCTAAGTCCACAAATTGTCTCAAAATCCGACCAAGAAACCATCCCGTGTGGACGCACCCTTAGATTTATTGAGGAGTATTTCATGTCTCCTTATCAAGATGCGGGGAAAAGGGAACAAAAAGGGAAGGGGGAATTTAGGTTTAATTTTTTGCTACGGAAATTTTAAGGTGGATTTTAAATTCCTTAGAGGGTGGAAATTTTACTTTAAAAATCAGCTTCCCAGGGCTTTTGCTCCAAGTTCTTACTTGATGTATTATAATCCAGGCATGTTCCAAGGTTCTTTACCGCACATTGGTTTTAATCATTATTTTTCCGGGCATGTTCCAGTTCTTACATTGGTATGTATATTACTTTTCCAAAGCGCATGGTTTTCCCAAAGTTCTTACATTGTGTATTATAATCCAGGCATGTTCAAGTTCCAGTTCCCTTTTAAACTTTGGGGAGGTTTAATTTTAATTTTATAAATCCAGGCATGTTCCAATTCTTACATTGGGGATTTAAAACTTTAATTCTATTTATTACGGGCTTAAACAGGTCCGGGCGTCCACCACCTAGACAGGGCTAAGGCAGCCTGATAATGACATTGACGGAGGCTTAGGAAAAAGAAATTCAAGAGACACCACAAAATCTGTACATGTTCGTCTCTTTAATAGTGTAAAATCTATTTACAGCTCTCTTAAACCTACCTTAGGCCAAACCAGGGACAATGTAGGCTGCATGGGACATACCAGCAATCACTGAGGATCTGCTGCAGACTGGGTGAGTGTCCGGATTTATCTTAGGACTCTCCTCTGTTTCCTGTAAAACAATGAACCCCTTCAGTAAGATGAGGAGTGGTGCAGGACTTTCCAGCTGTGGTGCCTTGAGCCCGGCTGTATCTGATCCACTTTCCCCCTCAGTGATTGGCAGCCCACTATACCAGATATTTCTCTATGGTGGATATTATTTAAAGCCCTTTTCACTGTCCTTGTAGATAAAGATAGTTTGGTTTTATTTTACTTATACAAGTAGGAGATAAACCTTCACAAGGATCACATAGGGATAATATGAATCTCCATATCTTTACAAGCTATATCAGACAAACTTGAGCCTCCACAACGAAGTCAGATCTTATTATATGTGGATGACCTATTAATTGCCTCCAGGACAGAGGACGACTGTAATACAGACCCGCTTGCTCTATTACATTTTCTGGCAGCTCAAGTAAACAAGAACAAAGTCCAGCTGTGGCAGACCATAGTAAGGTATCTGGGATATAACTTATCACAGGAGGGTAAACATCTTGATAGGGAAGAAAAACTGTCACCTTACAGGCCCCAAAACCTTTAACCAAGAGGCAGGGGGATGAGCGGTATTTGGTCTCTTTTTGGCCCAAAGGGGGACAGCCTTTCTCTGTGGTTTGCGGATTCATGCTTTCCCCCTTCACACTGACATGTACATGTTCCTCCCAAATATCGGGCAGAAGAATGAACATGTTCTAAGTTTTTCGGAGCGCGGTGGTGTGAAAAACCTTCTGGCGGAAAATCTGTGCAGTGTGGACCGATTCACGGATTTTCCGTTAAAGTCCATGTAAAAGGTTTACAGCCGGTTTACAGACAGTTGTCAAAACTAAAAAGGTCTGTAAATCCGGCTGAAAACCTGACTGTGGGGACACGCCCTTACTCTGCAGGTTCTCTTTCTTTCTCTATCTTTCTCTTTCCCTCTCTTTTTGCTATTTTGTAGTTTTGACTCATGGGACAAGCCAGGTCTCAAACGGGGGATGCTTAATATCTAAAGTGCTTACAAATTGTTAATTACTAAAATCACGACTATTTTTTTTTTTTGTTTAACATGTTTCATCTTAGACCAAAGGAAGGGATAATTTCCCGGGTCACGACTCCCTCCAACAATTTGTATGATCCTTATAGCATTGGGACAGATGTGTGGGAAACAGTTTGTATTGTCTGATAATAAAACATTTGGTATATAGTGCAGAATTTAAAACAAGGGTTAAAAAATTATTGTACATACTCTAAGATAATGTTTTAGACGGCCTTATGCAAGGTCCAGAACTTAACAAAACTTTAGAAGACTTAAAATGAAGCTGATCAAATCCTAAACCGATTATATGGCAGAAGATTTTAACCAATAAAGAGATCTTTTCTGTCAATTCTATCCCTTTGGGGGGTTGAATAAAAATAATTATTGTCATAGTCCAAGTTGGAAAGGCCCATATTAAGTGTTACTTAACATCCCCACAGAAGATAAGAGAGCAGAATGAACCTCTTGGATATATCTCTCCTGCTGTAAACTAGTGGAACAGGGATAGAATAGAGTAGGGAAAGGCTCCAGTTTGGGTCGCCCTTATCGGGCTTCCATGAGGAAAGGGGACAGGATAAAACCAGAAAAAGGTTTTAGGGCTATTTAGAGGCATTGTCAACACGGAGAAGAGATAAAATCCTTGAATGTTATGCTCTGCGCGGGGGGGGGGGGGGGGGGGGGGTAAGTTTGCCATTGCAAGCTTTGAGTAAATATGATGTAAAATTTTAAATCAAAAGGAAATATACTACACTAAAAAGAATGCTCATTATAAAAGGAGGGATAAGCAGCTTGTTCCACTAAGACCTTACCCCAAACAGGTGCATGAGTATAAGACCCCGGAAAATTTGGACATTCCTAGTTTAAAATCAAAGAGAGGAAAGAAGTTTCTGTGCTGCAGGACCTAGGTACAAAAATAAGGGAAGGCACAGGTACCAGGAACAGATCCATTGTGAGATTTAAAATTAATATAAAAACCTACTATTTACAAAGAAATAAGCAGTAGCAACTATTTACCAAGAGATTAAAATCACTACAGGTATCAACGATCCCTTTGCGAGCTTCAACTGTGGATGTTGTTGTATGTCCTGCTTAAAAGGGTTGTCTCACTACAGCATTTGGAAAGCTTTTCTGCTGGCTGCCAAGCAGTGATTCTGAAAGGGAGGGGTATGTTTCTCCTCCCTGCAGGAAGTATCTTCACTATCTGCAAACACGCCCCACACTGTATGCATGTGATGATTCATTTTGTGTGAGCTGGGGGTAGGGAGAGGTTCTCAGCTGTCCGAGACTATGTGCTGGATGATTTTTTTTTCCCTCTCTCTCTCTCTCTCTCTCTCTCTCTCTCTCTTTCTCTCTCTCTCTCTCCTGTTCCTCCCTTTCTCACTCTAAAAATTTGGGATTTCTTCAATTTACACAACCGACCTCTAACATCCTGCAGAAAAACATTGCTATTCTACCTCTTGACACACACATAGTGATATATCCTACTGACCTCTCTGCAGATCTGCAGAACATTGCTCCTCTACCTCTTGACACACACATAGTGATATATCTTACTGACCTCTCTACAGATCTGCATAACATTGCTCCTCTAGATCCTGATATATACATAGCAATTTTAAGGTGTTGTCTTAGTCCCATGATGTTAAAATGTGAACAGCAGGATGAGGAGGACTGTTTAAACCCCAAATCACATTGATCCCCTAAATTTATTGGGTGATTCAGGGATCAAACACCTGTTGTGTATTTTGCCGTTGAGCTCCTTGTTAGAGATCAACAAGTTGTGCACAAAGGGCGACGTATGAACGGGACTGCACCAGAAGTCTGGCGTCTTTTCAGCCTGAAGACTAAAGTCCAACACTCCAATATCAGGTGCATTATCAGGCGCCTGGGGCACTTTGTAATGCGCCTGAGAAGGGGGTTGGTGGGGGGGGGTGTGAGAGGGGTGTTGTACTACAAGCGTACGGAGCTACACATTTATAGTTTCAGTATGGCAAATCCAGGCTCATTACTGCTGGATCAGGTAGAGCACTTTAAAAGTGGTTTATCTGAGGCAGAAGTGTCGCAGTAGAACAGGGTCATAGATTCAGTTGCATTCTACGCTGCACATGGTGCCTGGGCGCCAAAAATCATGCATGTCGCCCAAAGTGCTGAAACATTGAACAGTTGGACATGTGCATCTCCTTCAACCAAAAGCCAAATATCCCTTTTTGTGAGCAGTGTATATAGGGAGTGCAGCATTCAGAGGTTTTTTTTTAATCAACAATAAAGTTTATTGAAAGCTAAAAATGCTAAATATGTTAAATTACAAAATACATGTCAGAACAATAAAGTTACATGACATAATAGAGAGCAACACACAGCCCTATGCCCTGAGCAACTTGAGACAGTGTGGTTACGAAAACCATATAACCAGGATCATATACAGCAGATCATGAGAGAGGACGGATATAGGAAGTATAACAACTTAGAACTTACAGTCTGAAAACATAACGACTTCTAGTTCCGGTATGAACATATGGCCAAGTATTAAAGGGGTTGTCTCACTACATTGATTCATCTTACCTCAGTCCTGTTTTCTTGGTTTCATTTTGAATTCAGGGGCGGGTTTACTGGCTTCCACTAGGCTGCAGTAGAAGCCAGGTCTGTAGCTATAGCAACCAGTGCTGACAGCCTATCATGAGAGATTGAACAGGTCTGTAGCTATAGCAACCTGAGGAGCTGATGCAGCCCATACAAGAGGGGATATCTAGGAATAGGTAGGACACTGTTAATGGACACATATTGTAAAGTGACTTGTTTTTGCAAGATCTTTAACATAAAATGCAGCAATCCTTATCGTGAGACAACCCCTTTAAGGCCCTTTACTAGAAGTCAATAGTCTGCACATAGGAAAAGAAATATCCAAAAACATTGTGAAGGCAGCAAACAGTGACTATCAGAACTAACACAGGTATCGTCGCATCACAGTGATGCATCAGAGAACAGTGCAAGAAGCAAGCAAGAGTTAAGGGGGAGTCATATGACATATCTGGAGTAAGGCCAACATTAGAGTGGGAATCTAACCAAATGGACCAAACCCTATTAAATTTATTATAGACATTTTTGAATTGGAGGCGCCATACTTATTGAGCTCACCCGTTCTGAGGATGGAGATTTAGGTGAAAACCAGTTTCTGGCAATTACTTTTTTAGCGACAATAACGAATGTGTGGGTGGATCTTGACTTAAACTCTTCACAATCCGGAGTCAAAATACAAAGTTTAGGGCAGGGTGGTACCGGGGAGCCCATCATATCATTTAGAAATATAATTACTTGGTCTCAAAATCCCAAGGACCTTGGGACATGACCACATCAGGTGATAGAAGGACTCTGGAGATAAATGGCATTTCGGGCACTCATCTACACAATCAGGTCTGAATTTAGATAGTTGACCTGTGGAGTAATAAGCGCGGTGCAGTATATAAAATTGTATCATACATTCATTATTATTGGAGGAATCTAATTGAGGAGACACCAGTGCTCCATCCCATTCATCATCATCCAGAGGTCCGACATCACTCTCCCATGCCTGACTAACTCCACTGAGAGATGAAGCAGAGTTAGCGCGTTGCAGGATTGCATAAAATGTGGGAATTACTTGTTTGTTTGGGGCAGGTAACAATAATGCTGGAAAAGGGAAATCTTGCAGGGAAGGGCCAGAGGAACCAAACCTCCTTTGGAATGCATTCTCCACCCGTAAATATATGAAAAGCTGAGAGGCAGCAAGATCAAGATCCTGCTACAGTATAGGGAATGGCTTAAAGCCTGGGAAACCCCAGTAAATGGACAAGAGCTAATTCCCTTTTGCCGGCCAGGTTTGTGTTACCAAAAAACCTATAGATTCGGGAAGGTTCTTATTGTGCCACAGTGGGGTATAAAGGTCAAACCTATACCTCCCAACTGTCCCGATTTCAGCGGGACATGCACGATTTTCAAGCACAGTCCCGCTGTCCCGGGAAGCCAGGCAGAAGTCCTGACTTGTAAACTGCAGCGTTCTGCCCCCTCCCCCCCCTCAGTGTTCTGTGAGTGCTGCCCCTGCGCCTTCATCAGGGAAAGCACTGAGCGTCTGTAGCTGCTACACGTCCCTTCACTCTGAGAGCAGGAGCAGCAGCTTGTGTTACCTGCTGCACAGTCCTTTATTCCAGCCCCCGACAGTGAATCTACTCGGCTCCTGCCTTCTCCATGGTAAGTACAGGGTTATCAGTCAGTGAGCGCCCCCACTGTGACTGCAGACCGAGCTGTAACTGCTGGCTTCCTGCTCTCTCCCCTGTCTCCAGTGTGTGAACAGGAAAGTATAGTAGCAGGTAAGTGCCTGCTACTATACTTAGTATATACTCTGTGCTGTACTAAACCATGAGCAGCAGCACAGTATGGGTATAGCAGCAGCAGCAGCAGATGAGGGAGATTTAGTGCAGCATAATATACTGTACTGGGCTGCACTTATTCCACCTTATCAGACATCTGCCTGCTGCTATATGTAATATACTGTGTGTTGCACTAGTAAAGCCCCCTCCTCAGCAGCAGCACAGTGTATGAGCTATAGTAGCAGGCAGATGATATGGGGGCATTTAGTGCAGCATTGTACAGTAGATTTTTGCAGCAAATATCTGCCTGCTGCTGTACAACGCTGCATTAAATCCCCAGATAGCTGTCTGCTTCTACAATTCATATGTTGTGCTGCTGATGCTACACTACACCCTCCATATGTGCCTGCAGATAAATGTACTCTATGCTCTACTCCTCTCCCATTTACCTGCTGATTACTGTGTGCACTAAACACTCCTTTACACCCAATGTATTCTAAGGCCATGTTCACACAGGCTAATTGCGGGGTGTAATTACGCTGCGTGTTCGGGAGCCCCCACGGTGCGAGGGGGGGCGGTAGCCCGCGGCCCCATAGACATGCATTACTCGCGGCACGTAAACGTCGTGAATAATTGACATGTCATCCAGTCAATATAGTTGACATGTAGTTCTCTATGAGAACCTAGGATTACTGTAATGACTGGGACGTATTTCAGCCCATATAGAGCGCAGTAAGGCGCGAAATACGGGACAAAATATGTCCCATTTTAAGCCGTGTGAACATAGCCTAAGGGCCCATTTACCGGACGGCCAAAGGGAAAAAAACAAATATAGAAAAATTTGGTTTATCCGATTGGTATTTGTCCTGTTGTGCGGCTGTCCCCTCGGCCGTGGGGGGGGGGGGGCAGCTTTTCTCCACGATGAGCCCTCCCACTTCACATTGACATGGTCAGATTCTGTCCGAAAACCGGACAGAAGAATGGGCATGCTCAATGTTTTTCGGGCGGCCAGCGGGCGGAAAAACCTCTGGGCGGAAAACCCGTGCCGTGTGGACATCCCCTAAAGCTCCAGCCTAGGTGTATACTACAAGGCTAGTCTCTCAGATATATACCTCCCTGCCCTGTCTAACTGTCAAAAAGTAATGAAACATATCGTGGTGCAGTCACCACGTGGGTAAACCAACCCGAGCATAGGCAGCTTGTGTGGACTTAGCCCGTCATGCTGCAGTCTGTGTCCGAGTGGTGCACAGGGAGCCATATACCTGAGACTTAGGACCTTATAATTAATAAGACTCTTCCCGCCGCCGTCATGGTTTTCATCTAAATGGAGCCATTCCAGCAGCGCCAGATCAATCAGACAATGGACACCTCCAGCACCCAGCAGACCCCATTGACTCATAATGGGATCCATTGGGTTCGCTGTTTTGATGGGAACATTATATAGAGGTATCATTCATAGAACATTCCAGCTGTTTGTATGGATTTCTGTATATATATTACATTACTATATATAGTTACACCTTTATAAACCCCATTAATGCTGCTGTTGTGTTGGCGCTGATATGCTGAAGGGGGCGGGGCATAAAGGTGAAGTGAGTGTGGTTACAGGTGTGTCCTGGTGTGATGTCATGTGTTTGGGCGTGGTTAGTGGTGTGACCTAATGTGTCCCTCTTTGTAATCTCTAAATGTTGGGAGGTATGCAAACCCTCCTTTATACCAAATTTTGACCACCTGATACCAACAGAGCCTGACCCCACCGTCCCAGACCACAGAACAGAGCGCTGAAGGGATGGGAATAATCTGAGTTAAATGGAGGGACTACCAGGGCCTGAGCTCGGGAACGTTCCTCCCCATTCCATCTAACAAGATGCGCAGCTGACTCGCCAGATAGTACATATGGATTTCCAGGAAGGAGGCCCCCCCCCCCCACCGCCTCCCCCGCTCTACGATTGTGCCAAACAAAGGAAACTAAGATGCTTCTAATTCCATTTACTAAGGTAGAGGGGAGGTAAATGGGGGGAATGCTGGGTAACATATAGGATTTGGGCAACAGGCACATGTTGATGAAACCAGCATTCACAGAGCTCATCCACTCTTACCCACCAGAGGTTTGGCTGGACATCCAATGACGAGCAATCGCTTTCCTAGCAATGAAAAGAGAAATTTATTTTTTAAAAAGATAATTGCAACATTTTTCTTTTTTTATTGCTTCTTCTCCAAAACAAAAACAAAGAAAATGTTAGTTAATTGTCTCTACCCTCAAATGATGCCATTAAAATACAACTCATCCCACAAGAAAGCCCTATTGTGACTGGGAAAGGTTCTGGATATTGGAGAGATTATAAAGGCAGTAGAGGATGCTGGAGTGTCCTGTCTGAGCTATGGCTGGTGGGCAGGGAGTGCAGCATGAGGGGAGACCGGTGTGTGACGTGTAGTGCAGCAAAAGAGCTAGCTGCCAGTGGAGGCGCGCTGTGTGTGGACCATGGCTGTAGTGCAGCCTGGATGATGTGCAGTGTGATGGAGGAGAATCACACCAGAAACCAGCCTGCTGAGGTGACGAGGGATGGCAGGAGAAGTGTAGTCACTGGGGAGTAGTTGGAGACTACGAGGAGCTGGAGTCTCTTATCCACAGGCTTGCCTCAAGGGAGAAGCTCCTCACAAAGTGTTTAGGCCTCGGTTCTGTTCATATCACTCTTCCTTCTTCCGCTGTTGAATTGTTCAGTACATTTAAAGTTTTGTTTCATATCAACACATGTGTAAAGCTTCATCAAAGGCTTGGGGACGAAGCGCCATATCATTATGACCAGAGGGGAAGTGTTAGGGCTTGTTCACAAGGAGTATACACTCCGTGTTACAAGCGCTTTTAGGATCCGGCGTGGGGTCCGCACTGTCGGTCCCCAAGATGCATCTAAACAATTAGCAGTGAGATTATCACTGCTGTCTATGCCGAACACGGAGCGGCCTTCACATGAGGTATCGCCGCTGCGTGTTTCAAAAGCGCAGCTCGACTCTGTCTTGAAAAGAATTGCGCGTCTATTATATGGGCTCCATAGTTTTCTTGCCCATAACAAAGAAAATAACAAGTAACGTGGTCCTGGGACAAAGTATTGGAATGGGAGGCAGCGTCTATTAGGCCTCACTACATGACTGGTTATAACCATCTGACATTGTTTAGATGAATTTTGCTCATCTGATGGGGAAATTGCAGCAATGAAATTCATGTGTAAAAACAGCAGCACAGAAGCAGCTATAAATATATTGGGGCAGATTTACTACTGGGACAGAATTCTGATGAAATATGCACCAAAAAATTGCATAACTGCTTTCTACCTCACTAACTATGTGATGTGGACTTTTTTTGACACCTTTTGTGACATACAGGGGCGTGGCTTAGGGATAGATGGGTGTAACATATCAGAAAGGGGCTTGCAGTGCCATATACTGTGCCACAGCAGTTGGCATAAACATGGCCAACTAATAGATGGTGTAAAGTTACAGGACATTGTCTGAGGATTTATCAAACTGTATGAACCCCCGAGATAAATTTAGCACAATCTTGTACAATATAAACCTGGGTTAAAATGTGTAAGATAAAGGAGATGAGAGAGATGGTTGGGGTGTGGGGTGGCTAAGGTGGTGCCCCTTCAGCGTCCGCCCATTACAAGTATCAGCCACCCTCTCACGGGTTCCCCTGGTATTGTGAGGAGAGGTGTAGTGTGGGACCTGTAGTGCACCGGTGGTAATAATAACTTGAGACACACAACGTTCCAGTGATAGCGAGGCTTTTACTTCTGGACTTTCTGCAGATACTTTTCATCCAATACTGCAGAACATTATTTTGGCACCCAGCAGCGTTCTCCTTTAAACCTATATTTACTATTTTGCCATAGGCAAACTTAAACTCTATCAGTTCTCAGTCTATAAAACACTAAAACGTTACTTTTATTATGTACTTAACCTCTATACACACTATTTAAAAACCTGATTTCTAACCTCTCAATTTATCCCTTTCTACTTCTGAAAGAATAACTCCTTTTCTATTATCAAGTTTGGTGGAACCCCCACCTTTAACAAAAAAAACCTTATATATACAGAAATTTACAGTCCAGTGGGGGACCCAAGCATTTACTTGGGGCAGTACCCCTAATCTAATGGCTAAACATATAAGGTTTCCTTGTGACCCCTCTCAGCGGGTGACACTTGTAGACAGAGGGAGAAATCAAATTTTAAAATGTAGGCAACCTAAGTGTCATAAACCAACACAATAGAATTTAAACCCCCTTACAAAAAGTTTTAGAAATTTTAGAAAATCCACCAAAAAAACTTAACGTGAAATTTTGACAAGAAACAAAAAGGCCCGGCTTTTTGCGTTTTTCCTGTGGGGTTCTTTTGGGTGTAAAAGTAAACTTTCATAAAATTTAAAAAAAAAAATGAAAAAAATAATTTTCCAATTTATTTTATTGACTTTATAAAAAGGCTGAAGAAGTTTTTCAGTCAAGCCTTCTTCTGCAGATGGTCCTCACAGGGTGGAAAGGTTTGATGGAGTCCTTTTCCCCAATGTAATTTTTAGGGATTGATGATAAAGGTCCATGAGGGTTTGAATCAAGCCTTCTTCTGCAGAGGCCCTTTGCGGGGTTTGGGAAGGTTAGATAAAAGTCATTCCTCTATGTTAAGGGTTGAATTAAGCATTCTTCTGCAGATGGTTCTTGCAGAGTTGGAACGTTAGATGAAGTCCTTTTTCCATGTATATCCTTGGTGATTGTTGGAAAAAGGCTCTTGGATGGTTAAAATCAAGCCTTCTTGTGCAGTTTGTCCTTGCGGGTTTGGGAAAGGTTAGATGAAGTCCTTCCCCCCTAGTATTCTCTTATTTGATAAATAAGGCCCTTAAATGGTTGAATCAAGCTTCTTTGTAGATGGCCCTTGGGGGGTTGGGGAAGGTAAGGGGTATTTTCTTGGGGACAGCAAGGGTTTGGTGGATTGCTGAATTTCTTTCAGGGGTTTTTCTAGGGGGTGCATGAGCCCGGCAACAGGAAGACTGCACAAATCCCTCTGAGGGCCCGAGCACCCCGGGACATCCACGGGGAGGATGACAAAATACGGCGGTACAGACCCGTAAAGGAGTTAAAGATCATGAAAATACTGAGGTAACATAGAAAGTGAAAGTAACCAAATCAGCTTTATAAGAATAAAGGAGTGAATATCCAAAATATAATGGCCACTGGGGAATCGATTAAAAAATAAAAGGAGGATATATCCGAATAAAGGCCGGGGGTCGTTTTGGAAAAATATTGTTTTGGAGGGATAATTATAAAATTTTTAAAAAACAAAAACCCCCGGGGGGGGAAAGAATAAAAAAAATTTTTTGTTATTCCCAAAACCAAAAAATAAAAAAACCAGAAAAAGGGCAGGGGGGGTGCTTAAAGTAAAATTTTGTAACCGGTTTTGGGCCCTGGGGGGGGAACGCTTAAAGTTGGGGGGATTTCCTTTGGCCCTGGGGATCAGTTTTATTTTGATTATTTTTCCCCCTGTAATGCATTTGTTGTTATCCTTTGTGGGGGAAAATTTTTTGGGTTTTTTTATGTTTAAAGGGGTGTTTTTGAAAAAAATCCCCAAGAAGTAAGAATGGGAAATATAGAATATAATCCCCCGGGGGGAACCTTTGGTGGTGAAATTTTTGCCCTAGGCCAATTAAAAAAAAGGAAGATGAAAAAGAAAAAGGGCCCTGGTTTTTTTTTTTGAAAGCGGTTGGGGGTTTTTTAAAAATTTCACCAAAAAAACCCCCCCCTTAGGTTAAAACAAAATAATTAAACCAAAAAAAATGCCAAGCAATCGGTGGTTTTCCGGGCCAAGGGTGGGGGTGGGGTAGGTTGACTTTCCCATGTTCAATTTTTTTTAAGCTTTATAAAAACCTGTTCTTCCGGAAATTTTCATTTTTTTGTCCCTATTGGGCAGGGAGAAATTAAAAGTAGAAGGTTTGATTTCAAATGGGAAATAAAAATTATAGAAAAAACGGGCAGGGATTGGTTTTTGGGGTTACTGGCGGTCGGGGGTGCAAAAACCCCCAGGTTGGGGGGGGGGTTTTTGCCAAGTTAGGTTGCTGACCCATTTTCTTTAATTTTTTCTTTGTAAACCCGTTTTGGGAGAATAAAGGGGCTGGGGCCCAGTTTAAGAAAAGTCCGTGTCAGACTTTATATGGTAAAAATTTCGCTAACAAAGGGGCGCCCGTAGATCCTGAGACTGAAAAAGGGGCGGGGCAGCTGAGGTTCACAATTTTATTATCTTCTCTAGGGGTAGCTGTATACCCTACTAAAAGCTGGGAATTCCCTTTTCTGTATGTTTTCTCTATGATTTTTTGGTTTTCAATAAAGATTATATTTTTTTTGCACAGAGGGTTGTTTTCCCGTTGTTACTTTGGTTGTTCCCCTGTTTTTTTATGGTTTTTCCCTTTGGTTTTGGTTGGGGATTACTATAGGTATTTATGGGGTTAGATTATTTTTTGGATTTATTATTAGTTCACGTAAGATAAAATTTTTCCCTCATTTACCTCTTTTTTCCCTTCCTCCTTGTCTTTTTTTTTTCCTTTTGGTGACCGCCCATTCCCGTTTTTCCTGATGGGGAGCTTTTTTAAAAATAAAATAAAAATGCTGTAAAAAAAGCGAAGAGCGAAAAGGGCAGGATACGTGGGGTTCCTATTTCGTCATCTAGCAGTGATGCCTCACCAGCAAGTAATGGATATCGTAAAGTTCCAGCTGCCCGCTGAGGGGGTTTATCGGCGAACAGTGGGGGTTTCTGTTTCACTTCTATCATGAGGGGATCCTTTATAAGTAGCCGGCACATTGTTGTAAAGGGATGTTCCAAGGGGTCACAATACTCCCCCAATCTCCCTTTTTTAGCGTGTTTAAAGTATTTGCTTGGAAGCGGTTCTTTCAGCACTCAATGGCCGAGGAAATTTCTGCCTCCATAAACTTGTTACTTTTTCAGGGTCTTTCGTGCCCAAAAATTCGATCATGATATTTTAAATTTTTTCTCAATGCCCAAAATTTTAAGAGCATCAAGAGACGGGGGACTGTATTGGTTACCATAATGCTTTTGCTAAATAAGGAAAACCAATAGGGAATTATGGGTTTAATGTTCTTAAATGGACATCAGGAAAAGAGGACATAGAGGATTAGGGACTGACAGTAATTAGGGCCGTCCCTGATGTCCCTTTAATGATGTGATTTTATGATTTTTCTGATGACTTTTTATTATATATGGGGGGGGGATTTTTTTGTGAACCGTAAAGTGGAATTTATAAGGTTTCCTCACAAAACCTTTTTTAAGAAATACAAAAAATGATGAATAGTTTTCGCATGATTCCCCCATTTCTTTCTCCCCTCTGAATCCCGGGGGGCTTCACTTCTCAGGGAGAGCTGAAATTCAGAAATATTCCCCCTGTATCAAGGGGGTTTTTGGGTAAAAGTTACAGGGAAGTTATATTTCATCAGCGGAGGAGAAAAGGATGGGAGCAAGCAGTAAAGATGTGTGACCCGGTGGGTTCATTATGGAGATAGAGAAAGCCACAAGTTTTTGACTGGGGGGAAGCTCGGGAACGGTTTCAAAATTCCCAACAGAGTGAAAGGGTTTTGTTTTTTGATGTTCTTTTAGGGTTAACATTCCCAAGGGGGTGATTTCACCTCCACACAACAACAAAATGGGTTTGGGACTTGTCATTTCTTTCCCGAATGGGCACCTCCTCTCTGTATTCGTAAGCCCGGGAAAAATCGGGTTTGTTCAGGAAGCCATCAAAATCCATACCCCATATAAATGGAGGCTTCTGGGTTTTTTGTTTAGCTTGTTTCATCTTTTGCCACATAAACTCTTTTGTTTCTATTATTTTGGGGATTTCTTTCCCTTTTTTTAGTATCTAAGACATGCTTTTCCCTACAATGTTTTTAAAGGGGTTTATATCACCGCCGCCCAAAAACAATTCTTTTTTTGCGAGTTTGGCATATCCCCCTGTTTTAACTTTTTTTATCCATCAGGTAGGCCCCCCTTTTATCAGGTAATCCCCCATTACCCTTTTTTTTTCCCCCCCTTTTTTTAGCCAGAAGTGCCACTTTAGTAGGTAGATGCCCCCCTTAGCCCGACGTGCCCCCAAGCAACAAAAATACAAAAAATCTATTACCCACTAGGTTTTTACTGGTGTTTAATTAGGACTTACAGGATCAAGGACTGTGTATCGCTTAGTCTTGTCACCCCTTGATGTCTTTATAGATGAATTTATTTGATTTTTCTGATGAGTTTATATTATATATGAAGGGAGGGAATTTTTTGGTGAACAATAAAATAAGTGTAACTTCGAAAACCTTTGTAAGATGAGTAAAGGGTGGTTACTACAACTCCTATCCCTTTTTTCCCCTCATCAATCCCTGTGGTCATGTCACAGGGGGAGTGAATTTAGAAATTTTTTTGGGGGAACAAGTTTCAGGCACGTTATTATTTCTACTGATGGAGGAGAAGAGAGATGGGGGCAGCAGTAAAGTTGGGCCGGTGGGTTATGTATGGGGGACTAGAGAGAAGCCAATAAGGACCCCAAAAATCTACAAAGGAGAAAACGATTTTTTTTTCTGATGGGGGGAAGCTCTGGGGCAAGGTTTTCTATAAATTCCAAAACCCGAGCTGAAAAGGTCTATGTTTAATGATGTTCTTCGGGTTACTAATTTCCCAAGGGATGATCTTCACCCCACAAACAACAATCGGTTAGGTGGCTTCATTCACTTCCCCATAGAATAGGCGCTCCTCTAATAACACTTCACTAACATTCAGCCCCTTGACTCGTTTTTCAAATTTTTTTTTGTTATTGATCATTTCTTCTGGAAAAAAAAAGGAAAGAGGCTAGTTTCTGTTATCCAATGAGGGCTGACTGAAGATGGACCAGAGAAGTGCCCCTTCCCTTGTAAAAGGAAAATTTTTTTTTTTTTTTTTCTCATTATTTTGCCATAAATTGAAGAGGAACCATCTAAGTCCCGATCCCGGCCTAAGTCATCCGGCCAAAAACCGCTACAAAACCCCTTTTAAAAGGATACTGTCTAAGGGGTTAAAGGGTTTTTTTGGCCTAATGCTTAGGGTTATAAACAAAGGTTTTTTCCCCTTTCCCTATGAGAACGCAGTTCCCCCAAGTTTTTCTTTTTCACCACAGTTGTAATTTTTCTAACCTAGCAGTGAACAGAGGATCAGGTACATAGGTGGCACTTACTTGTCAGGCTTCAGGTCTCTGTGCACTATGCCGTAGCTATGGAGGTATTCCAGCCCAAGAACAATCTCTGTAAAATACAGACAGGCCAGGCTCACAGGGAGGGGACCCTTATTTATTAGTAGGTCTCCACAGTCTCCTCCTAAGAGAGAAAGGAAAATAGTGATTGACGGCCAATGTGGACTTATCTGAGAAGGGATCAATCATTCCTCCATATATCCCTATTAATAAGGAAGATTATTTCTTACTGCTATATAGTCTATGATTATACAAAGGTGACGCTTCTTCTCAAAAGAACAGACCATGTTGACCATGAAAGGAGAGTCTGAGAACGCCAGGATGTCTCTTTCGAGACAGACCAGGTTATGTGTGAGTGGACTGCACATGTACTTCCATATTTCCTTCATTGCAAATACTTCCCCGCTGTATGTATGATCGACTATGTAAACTTTCCTGATGGGAGACCCAGGTTTTCTTTAGAAATCCTCATTCATGTTCTGCTTTTGTTAGGATCAGTCAATTTCCACATACAATATCTCACACAAGTCAGTGCACCCCTCATGGTTTAGTGAATATTGTATTATATCCTTTCATGGGACAACACTGAGGATCTGTCACTTTGATATAATGTAAAGTAGTCAGTGTGCAGCTTGTATAACAGTATAAATGTGGTGCCCTCAAAATAACTTATCACTCAGCCATCAATGTCTAAACTGCTGGCAACAAAAGTGAGCACACCCCTAAGTGACAACAAAAGTGAGTACACCCCTAAGTGTAAATGGACAAATTGTGCCCAAAGTGTCAATATTTTGTGTGGCCACCATTATTTTCTGGAACGGCCTTAACTCTCTTGGACATGGAGGTCACTAGAGCTTCACAGGCTGCAGCCTCTGGAATCCTCTTCATCTCCTCCATGATGACATTACGGATATTGTGGCTGTTAGAGACCTTGCATTGTCGTCCATAAAGATGCAATTAGCCCTGTGTTGTTCATGAAGAGGCACAATGACTGGAATAATGGTGTTATTCAGGTAGTAGAGGTGTCACTGCACCATTCACAAAGTGTTGGCAGTTCTGTATTGACTAGACACATCTGCCCACATTGTAACACCACCACCACCAAAGGCTCGTCTGGTGACACCAGTGGCTGATGCACAGCGCTCTCCTTGACGTCTCTAGTATCATTGGTGGCCATCATTTCAGCTCAGAGTGAATCGGCTTTCATCGCTGCACAGCACTGAGGAGCACTGGTCCCTCGTCCAGCGTAGATGCTCTCTGAGCCAGACAATGATGCCTGTGCCAGGTGGAGTGGTCAGGTCGTCTAGCATGCAGACTACACTGATGTAAATGGTTATGAATGTTCTTACATGACACTTGGTCGCCTCTCACCTCCCTTAAACATGCCTGGAGTTATGCAGCATTCATCATCCGGTTCCACAGGGCATTGGTTACAATGAAGCGGTCATCAGTCTGTGTTGGAGCCAAAGAACGTCCACTTCTTTGCCTTTCTGTGACTCTTCCAGTCTCTCTGTATCTAATACAACCTGCTGTTGACACTCTGTTATACTCTAAGCTCAGTGGCCACTTCCATAGGAGAGCATCCTGCTTGAAGCCTCGCAATGGTGAGGTATGCTTTGTTAGAAAAATTTGTATTTTGTACAATAAGTAAGACATAGCTTAATGCTTTATAAGAATATTAGTAGTAGAAGATGATAGAAAAATATGGTTTATACAAGGAAAAAAATGTAGTCAGATCCTGGAGCGTTAAATGCTAGAATTAAAAGTACAATGAACACTATAGTCATTATGAAGGGACGGCGAAATCACAAGGATACTAGATAAGAAGGATCTTGCTTTTAAAGTAACATCTGCAGTTCCCTTGTTATATTTTGTCATAGACAAAGAAGTATTCTTGTCTGTTATCCTTGAACACATCAAAACTTCTAAGAGATAACGTTTGCACTGCTTGCCAAGAAGGGGGCTCCAGCCCATAAGACAGTACAAGGTGACACTTTGTATTCTGTGGTTAGACATCGCTGTATCATGCTGTGCTACAGAGCTTTGCCTTACCGACTCCACAGCCCTGCTATGCTGTGATGAACCGCCTTGTCCCCATGCATATGTGAATAATAAATAACCTTCACTGAGAGGATATCCTTGGACTCTGAATGAATTTTCTTTACATTCATGGTCCTTCGAGCTGGAAGACAACATCCTTGAGCGACTTCCGGTACAGAGGCTGACACTGTGCACAAAGGTGGCTTTCCATGTTGCCTTAAAGGGGTTGTATCACTACAAGGATTGTTTTTTATTTTTTATGTTACAAATCTTGCAAAAACAAGTCACTTTGCAATATGTGTCCATTAACAGTGCCCTACCTATTCCTAGATATCCTCTCTTGTATGGGCTCCTCAGGTCGCTATAGCTACAGACCTATTTGATCTCTCCTGATAGGCTGCCAGTGCTGGTCGCTATAGATACAGACCTGACGTTCTCAGTGGCTCATCACTGCAGGCCAGTAACATCCAGTAAAGCCAGTAAACACACCCCTGAATTCAAACATGAAACTGAGAAAACAGGACAGAGGTCGATGTAGTGAGACAACCCCTTTAACAACTAAGTCCTCCCAGCTGAATTGCTAAAAAAAAGGAAGCCGCCCTCCCGGGGAGACTTGTAAAGGTGATGGCTTTTCCTAACTAAACCTATGTTATATTCTGACCTAAGGTAGGATAAAGACTCATTTATAATTTGTGTGCATTGTATTTTTTATTTTTTATTTTATAAGTCTTTATAAAACTTATTTGGGAGGAACTTGTTATAGTTCAACTTGCAGCAGTATTTATATTGCTATGGATTTAGGGCGACATGTATGAAGATCGGTGCGCCGATTTCAAGTGAAGGCCCGAGGTGCGCTCATACATGCGGTGTAAAGTTCCCTGCGCCTCGCCAGTGTGTGAGGCGCAGTGCGGGACTTAGGCCACCCGGTCTCAATCAATCAGCTCTTTTTTGCCTTTTTTACTGTATTTTGAACTGTCCGCCTTTTCACGTGATTGGTCAACACTACTCCATAGGTTATAATGGGTCACTGTCGCTCCTATTCTGATTGGCTGGTTTCTGCCGACCAATGAGAAGCGCTTACAGAATTTGAATTACTGTATTTCCCGGCAATTTACAATATCACAATTCCTGATGTAGCGCCGGAGACGGCGACAAACACGTTGTTAGTGATTTTTATTTATGTATGTTTATAGAAGGTTTCAGCTCTTTTTCAGAGAATGTTTTACACCTAATAAAAACGATTTTTGGTATCATACTCCATGCCTCACGGAGCGGAGAGCTGAGCACTGTTGTAACAGTCGACCTAGAGCACATTTTGCCTTATTCCATTACGTTCTCGCTTCACTTCGCCTCCTCCGGCTCATTTAGACCAGAATCAACTAGGTCTGCCTGTCGGAGCTGCCGAGCACTGCAATACGCCTCACTTTGCCGACCCGCGATCATGCATGCCTCGGACTATTCGAATGAGCTGTGTCCCGCCCCAGAACGCCCACACTATGCCCGTTGCACGCCCGTTTATGTTAGGCGCAGCCGAAAGTGGCGAAGCTTGCGCCTAATATTGCATCCCTGCGTCCGACAGGGGATTCGTATCGGTGAGGCGCAGTTTTCGCCAGAAAACAGGCGCAACTCCCCATCATACATGTGGCCCAGAATGTTGTCATTTAGAGCATCTTACCTCCATGACCTCATTGCTCTCCTAATCGTAGCTTTCTGTGGGGAGATGCACGACACTAGATCCATCAACACTGTTGCCTGTGGAAACTGATGATTGCTCTATGTTGGGGAATGTCCCACACAGAAAGCTACAGAACTGTGTAGATGAGTTAAGAAAAAAAATAAAGACCAAAATTTTTGCCTTGAATTTGCTGATTTTCACTGTGGGCAAAGACCTTGGTAGCTGGGGCTCCTCTAGAGTATTTCTCAGCCCAGGCTGCCAGGTTAATGCCCTGACTGTGGCTGCAGATTAATAAGAAAAAACATATAAGTAACAATAAGGCTGATGCTGCAGTTAGTGAGGCTCTAGCTATAAAGGTGACATCGCGCACTCAGGGTTCACACAACATATGTAAAATACCGGTCAGGTTCTGTTTATGAATCCGGCTGCTATATTATCATCTTTCAGAGGTTTTGGGGGGCGCTTCTGTCTGAGTTTTGCGGGTTCACCCGTCCTCCATAACCATTGAATTGCACATCATCTGCTCAAAAACTGCGGAGAAGATTGTGCATGTTCCAGGTTTTTCAGACGCAGCGGCTGAAAATCCGTTCAGTGTGGACTATTAAACGGATTTTCTGTTAGGCCTCGTTCACGCGGCTTATTTGGGCACATATTGGCGCCGTACTCCGCGCCGGATTTGCGCTGCAGCACGGCGCCAATCCGTCGGAGTCATTACGATAATCCACTGCTTATGGAGAACAGTGGATCCGTGTCTACGGCAATTGCGGCGTGAACACATCAGGCGCAAAGCCGTGGATAATGGAAGTCTATGGGCCCGGGGAGTGGCACCCCCGCCGCGCTCCGGCCCCGCCCCCGTCCCGCCCCTTAATCACGGCGGATTTGTGAGCTCAATACGGCTCACAAATCCGTCGGGAATAAGCCGTGTGAACACGGCCTTAAAGTCTATGGGGATGGTTGGTTGTCAGTTTTCAGGTGGTTTCTAAGCAGAGGCGTAAATTCATGCTCGTGGGCCCTAGTGCAAAAAGTGAAATGGGGCCTCCCAGTTACCATGCACCATTTGCAGTACTAATGTTTTCTTATATGGCAAGAGGGCTTTTGGGCCCCCTCAGGCTGCAGGGCCCGGTAGCGACTGCTAACGCTGCACCCTCTGTAGCTACGCCCCTGTTTCTAAGTCCACAAATTGTCTCAACATCCGACCAAGAAGCCATCCCGTGTGGACAGACCCTTAGATTTATTGGGGAGTATTTCATGTCTCCTTATCAAGATGCAGAGGAACAAAAGGAAGAGATTTAGGAACATTTTGCTACAAAAAAGTGGAGTATCCTTAGAGGGTGGGATTACTTACAGCTACAGACATGTCTCAAATTCTTACATTGGTGTATTATAATCCAGGCATGTTCCAAGTTCTTACATTGGTGCCCTATAATCCAGGCATGTTCCAAGTTCTTACATTGATGTATTATAATCCAGGCATGTTCCAAATTCTTACATTGGTGTACTATAATCCAGGCATGTTCCAAATTCTTACATTAGTGTATTATAATCCAGGCATGTTCCAAGTTCTTACATTGGTGTATTATAATCCAGGCATGTTCCAAGTTCTTACATTGGTGTATTATAATCCAGGCATGTTCCAAGTTCTTACATTGATGTACTATAATCCAGGCATGTTCCAAGTTCTTACATTGGTGTATTATAATCCAGGCATGTTCCAAGTTCTTACATTGGTGTACTATAATCCAGGCATGTTCCAAGTTCTTACATTGGTGTATTATAATCCAGGCATGTTCCAAGTTCTTACATTGGTGTATTATAATCCAGGCATGTTCCAAGTTCTTACATTGATGTACTATAATCCAGGCATGTTCCAAGTTCTTACATTGGTGTATTATAATCCAGGCATGTTCCAAGTTCTTACATTGGTGTATTATAATCCAGGCATGCTCCAAGTTCTTACATTGATGTACTATAACTAAACGGGCCGTCCACCACCTAGACAGGGCTATGGCAGCCTGATAATGACATTGATGGAGGCTTGGGAAAAAGAAATTCAAGAGACACCACAAAATCTGTACATATTCGTCTTATTAATAGTGTAAAATCTATTTACAGCTCTCCTAAACCTACCTTAGGCCAAACCAGGGACAATGTAGGCTGCATGGGACATACCAGCAATCACTGAGGATCTGCTGCAGACGGGGTGAGTGTCCGGAGTTATTTTAGGACTCTCCTCTGTTTCCTGTAAAACAATGAACCCAGTCAGTGAGATGAGGAGTGGTGCAGGACTTTCCAGCTGTGGTGCCTTGAGCCCGGCTGTATCTGATCCACATACCCTCCTCAGTGATTGGCAGCCCACTAGCAGATATTTCTCTATGGTGGATATTACTAAAGCCCTTTTCACTGTCCTTGTAGATAAAGATAGTTCTGGTTTATATTTACTTATAAAAGTAGGAGATAAACCTTCACAAGGATCACATAGGGATAATATGAATCTCCCTCCGTATCTTTACAAGCTATATCAGCCTCCACAACGAGGCTTATTATATGTGGCTGACCTATTGATTGCCTCTAAGACAGAGGACGACTGTAATGCAGACCCGCTTGCTCTATTACATTTTCTGGCAGCGCAAGTAAACAAGAACAAAGTCCAGCTGTGGCAGACTATAGTAAGGTATCTGGGATATAAGTTTTCACAGGAGGGTAAACATCTTGATATGTAAGAAAAACTGCCAATTTACAGGCCCCAAAACCTTTAACCAAGAGGCAGATGATGAGCGGTGTTTGGACTTTTTTTGGCACAAGGAGGGACGGCCTTTCTCTGTGGTTTGCAGATTCATGCTTTCTCCCTTCACAATGACATATACATGTTCCACCCAAAAAACTGGGCAGAAGAATGAACATGTTCTAAGTTTTTCGGAACGCCGGCAGTGTGAAAAACCGTCTGGTGGAAAATCCGTGCAGTGTGGACTGCTGCACGGATTTTCCAATAAAGTCCATGTAAAAGGTTTACAGCCGGTTAACCGATGGTTTTAAAAACCGAAAAACGTCTGTAAATCCGGCTGAAAACCTGACTGTGGGGACACGCCCTAACTTTGCAGGTTCTCTTTTTCTATCTTTCTTTCTCTTTCCCTCTCTCCTTTTGCTATTTTGTAGTTTTGAATCATGGGACAAGCCAGGTCTCAAACGGGGGATGCTTAATATTTAAAGTGCTTACAAATTGTTAATTACTAAAATCACGACTATTTTTTTTTGTTTAACATGTTTCATCTTAGACCAAAGAGAGGATAATTTGCCGAGTCAGAGGACTCACTCCAACACATTTGTATGATCCTTATAGCATTAGACAGATGTGTAGGACAGATGTATTGTCCATACATTTGGTATATAGTGCAGAATTTGAACAAAGAGTTAAGAAATTATTGTACATACTCTAGATAATGTATAGACGGCCTTATGCAAGGTCCAGAACTTAACAAAACTTTAGAAGACTTAGAATGAAGCTGATCAAATCCTAAACCGATTATATGGCAGAAGATTTTAACCAATAAAGAGATCTTTTCTGTTAATTTTATCCCAAATAGAATAGAAACCGATAAAATTAAAAGCCTGGGGGGTTGGATAAAAATAATTATTGTCATACTCCAAGGTGGAAAGGCCTGTTTTAAGTGTTTCTTAACACCCCCACAGAAGATAAGAGAGCAGAACGAACCTCTTGGATGTATCTCTCCTGCTGTAAACTAGTGGAACAGGGATAGAATAGAGTAGGGAAAGGTTCCAGTTTGGGGTCGCCCTTATCGGGGCGGGTGCTCCATGAGGAAGGGACAGAATAAAATCAGAAAAAAGGTTTTAGGGCTATTTAGAGGCATTGTCAACCATGGGGGAGAGATAAAATCCTTTAATGTTATGCTCTGCGTGGGGGGGTAAGTTCACCATTGCAAGTTTTGAGTAAATATGATGTAATTAATTTAGGCTATCCAATTATGAATCTAAAATTTTAGGAAGGGATAACCTCCATAATTGAAGTAAAATTTTAAATCAAAAGGAAAGACACTACACTAAAAAGAATGCTCATTATAAAAGGAGGGATAAGCAGCTTGTTCCACTAAGACCTTAAACAACAGGTGCATGAGTATAAGACTCCGAGCAAATAGGACATTACTATATTACAATCGAAGAGGAAAGAAAGTTTCTGTGCATGCAGGACCTAGGTACAAAAATAAGGGAAGGCACAGGCATCAGGAACAGATCCATTGTGAGATTTAAAATTAATATAAAAACCTACTATTTACAAAGAAATAAGCAGTAGAAACTATTTACCAAGAGATTAAAATGACTACCTCTCTCTTTCCACTGGGATCTTCCCATCCTCCTTTAAACAGGCTACTATCACACCTTTACTTAAAAAAGCCCACTCTGGACCCGTACTGCCCTGCCAACTACCGACCAGTCTCTAATCTGCCCTTCATCTCTAAACTCCTGGAACGCTTGGTCTACTCTCGCTTAATCCGCTATCTCTCTCATAATTCTCTTCTCGATCCTTTGCAATCAGATTTCCGCACTTTACACTCCACAGAAACTGCTCTAATTAAAGTCTCTAATGACCTCCTCAATGCTAAATCTCAGGGTAACTACTCCTTGCTGCTTCTCCTGGATCTCTCTGCAGCATTTGACACTGTTGATCACCATCTTCTCCTCAGCATGCTCAGCACCATTGGCATCCAGGACACCGCTCTCTCTTGGTTCTCTTCCTACCTCTCTGACCGCTTCTTCAGTGTCTCATTTGCAGGTTCTACTTCTTCTCCTCTCCCTCTTGCTGTTGGGGTCCCTTTGTCCACTCCTCTTCTCAATCTACACAGCCCCCATTGGCCAAACCATCAGTATATTTGGCTTCCTGTACCATCTCTATGCTGATGACACCCAATTATACACCTCTTTCCGAGACCTCAATCCCGCCCTGCTACAAAACACCAGTGACGGCCTGTCCGCTGTCTTTGTCTTTGACAACATGTCCTCTCTCTTTCTCCAACTAAACCTCACTAAAACTGAACTTCTTGTTTTTCCCCCATCTACTAACCAATCCCCATCTGCTATATCTCTCTGTGTGTGGCACCACCATAACACCTAGGCAGGAGGCAGTATATATATATATATATATATATATATATATATATATATATATATATATATATATATTAACCTCTCTCTTGCAGAGCGGATCAGCTAAGCACTACACTACACATACAGATTGTACAAATACTGTGTTGAATCCTTATGTTATACACTACAGATGATGACGTTATAAGGAGGCGGGGCTTGCATTAGATCTGAGGAACAGAACACCCTCTTTTCAAAGTAGCAGCTTAAGGACTGGACCTGTGAGGAGGTGAATCAACCTCTTGGCAAAAGCCCTTTAAACAGCCAGTAATTGCCCAGATCATCACCCTAGAGCTGGGAGATGTATATAGAGCCAGCAGCCCTTGGTTTCACTATCGATTTTAACAGCTCAGAGGGGAGTAAACACAGAGTGTGCAGGTAGCCAATCACAGCGCAGGGGGCATGGCCGGGGCGTATCCCAACAGGCTGAATGAAATGTCAGCCAGCCAATCACAGTGCCGGGGGCGTGTCAAGGGGGCGGGAAACGTCCAGGGGACGTGTCCGACCAGCAACAGCAGAAATAGAACACAGATTTACAGAAAAGCCCATATCTGTTAAACCAAGTGACTGAGGTAATGCAACCCAATTACAAAAGTGCTTATTTTTACTGTCCCCATAATCTGAAACATGACCTTTGTAACGATAAAACCCCTTTAAGGGGGAGTCATATGACATATCTGGAGTAAGGCCAACAGTAGAGTGGGAATCTAACCAAATGGACCAAATCCTATTAAATTTATTAGGACAATTTCTTTGTTTATATAGATGTTTTTGAATTGGGAGCGCCATACTTATTGGGCTCACCCATTCTGAGAAGGACGGAGATTTAGGGGAAAGCCAGTTTCTGGTAATTACTTTTTTAGCTACAATAAAGAATATGTGGGTGGATCTTGACTCAAACTCTTCACAATCCAGAGTCAAAATACAAAGTTTAGGGCAGAGTGGTACCAGAGTGGTATATCCCTAATTATATCCCTTAGGGATATAATTACTTGGTCTCAAAATCCCAAGGACCTTGGGACATGACCATGTCAGGTGATAGAAGGACTCTGGAGATAATGGCATTTCGGGCACTCATCTACACAATCAGGTCTGAATTTAGATAGTTGACCTGTGGAGTAATAAGCACGGTGCAGTATATAAAATTGTATCATACATTCATTATAATTGGAGGAGACTAATTGAGGAGACACCAGTGCTCCATCCCATTCATCATCATCCAGAGGTCCGATATCACACTCCCATGCCTGACTAACTCCACTGAGAGATGAAGCAGAGTTGCAGGGTTGCATAAAATGTGGGAATTACTTGTTTGTTTGTGGCAGGTAACAATAATGCTGGAAAAGGGAAATCTTGCAGGGAAGGGCCAGAGGAACCAAACCTCCTTTGGAATGCATGCTCCACCCGTAAATATATGAAAAGCTGAGAGGCAGCAAGATCAAGATCCTGCTACAGGATAGGGAACGGCTTAAAGCCTGAATCCCCCAGTAAATGTGACAAGAGCCTAATTCCTTTAGCCGGCCAGGTAGTGTCTAACCACAAACCTATAGATTCGGGAAGGTTCTTATTGTGCCACAGTGGGGTATAAAGGTCAAGCCCTTCTTTATACCAAATCATGAGCACCTGATGCCATCAGAGCCTGACCCCACCGTCCCAGACCACAGAACAGAGCGCTGAAGGGATGGGAATAATCTGAGTTAAATGGACGGTCTACCAAGGCCTGAGCTCGGGAACGTTCCTCCCCATTCCATCTAACAAGATGCGCAGCTGACTTGCCAGATAGTACATATGGATTTCCAGGAAGGAGACCCCCCGCCCACCACTCTATGATTGTGCCGAACAAAGGCAATTAAGATGTTTTTAATTCATTTACTAAGGTAGAGGGGAGGTAAATGGGGGGAATGCTGGGTAACATATAGGATTTGGGCAACAGGCACATGTTGATCAGACGAGCATCCACAGAGCTCATCCACTCTTACCCACCAGAGGTTTGGCTGGACATCCAATGACGAGCAATCGCTTTCCTAGCAATGAAGAGAGAATTTTTTTTTTTTAAAAGATAATTGCAACATTTTTCTTTTTTTTATTGCTTCTTCCCCAAAACAAAAACAAAGAAAATGTTAATTAATTGTCTCTCCCCTTAAATGATGCCATTAAAATACAACTCATCCCACAAGAAAGCCCTATTGTGACTGAGTGCGAGAAAGGGGGAAAGGTTCTGGATATTGGAGAGATTATAAAGATGAAAAACAAAATATTGTGGTGATGAAGGCCCAAAACAGGCTGCTGACTAAGAGGCTAATGATGTATGAGAAGATGTTTACAGCTGGACTTTTACTTTAAAAGGGTTTTCTCACTGCAATGATCAGCCTCCAACATTTTAGGACAGGAGTTTGAAGACTTTTTCTAAATACATTGTTCTTTTGGTTTTACTTTGATCTGGAGATGAGAGACCTTCTCTGCTCTGAGTGGACACCGGTTTCTGTGGTTGTAAAAATTTCTTCCTTCCTGATTAAACATAGCGCAGGGAGTGACATCTCCATGGACAGAGCTCATTGCAGAGCAGACTCTTTATCTCTAACAAGATTAGCTTTTGTTTACAAATAAGCAATTGTTTTCACTCCTGCAGTTACATCTCCTGCAGTTACATCTTTGTAATGTCTCAGTTACAGAGACGCTAAATATGCTAATCACTGCAATAGAACCACCCACAGCTTAACCAGACTGTGAGTCTGAAGCTGCCTGTGACTCTGAAACTGCATGGTGGGAATGCTCCTTTAAGTCCCTGTGCACAGCATGCAATTGTACATATTACATTGTAATAGAGTGAACGATATGTAACCGTATTGTATGCATCGCTCCACTTGAGGTCAAGGCTTATAGACATAGACCTCCTCTAGATGCACTCGGTATGTGTAAGGGATGTATACAGCTATCAATGGTGATGTGACCACTTTTCTTCATCATGCAATATTTTGATATCTTGTGACCCTCACATACTGATAGGTGGTATACATGGCCGGCTGAGATCCAGTAACACCAGAATTAAGAAACGTCTCTTAGGGATTCCAGATTCACTTGCCTGCAGGAACCTGAAGACTGTAGATGTTCTGCAATTCTTATGAATCTGGTTGGTGAAATTTGTGACTGTTTATAGTGGACGTCCTGGACTCCCCTCTTTAACCTAGAATTATTCATTTCTTTAAGTTATACTTTGGCTTTGGTTCACGGTGGCGCAGTGGTTGGCACTGCTGCCCTACAGCGCTGGGGTCCTGGGTTCATGTCCCACCAAGCACAACTTCCGCAAGGAGTTTGTATGTTTTCCCCGTATTTATGTAGTTTTCCTCCAGTTTCCCCCACACTCCAAAAACACACAGGTTAATCTGGAATTAAGATTGTGAGCCCCAAAGGGACAGAGGCCAGTGTGAATAGTGACCATCTCTGTACAATGTGGAATATAGTAATAAAATAGATACAGTGCTCTGTGGGCTTTTCTATATTTTGTGGGGAGCTGACACTTAAGTATTTGCTAGTATGGGATGTTATGTTGTTGTGCACTTAGAAGGTGCTGGACAGCTCGCCTAATCGAATAGTAGTGGCGCCAGCAATTGGCTGTAATGCCAGCCCGATGCAATATACATAACTGAGCAACACCCTGTATGAAAATTGTTATTTCTGTGCAGGTATGATATGAAGGCAGCCGCTCCCCTCATGTATAGGTGTGAGTGGGCGACTATTAGTACTTTGTACCTGCGGAGCCCTCCCATATGGCATTGTGGCTTCTCTGAATCCTGTTGGGAACTGGTTTCTGACCTGTGTGAGGATCAGTAAGTTCGCCTCCATTCTCCTGTAATGTATCCCGACGGATACCGCGAATGTGCTGCCAAAATACAATGTGAATGGGGCCTTACCTGCACTTTGTGATTTCTCCCCTTACTGGAATGGCTCTTGTACAGGGCTTGTACTTGTTCAGATCAGCCAGTCAGTATAGACAGAGCTGCAGTGTAAAGCATGGGGGCAGCACAATATATTCAGCCTCTGATGAGTCAAAAATCGCGCATATCACGGCACATAGCATATCATTGGAAGTGCATGTAATGCCCCTATCGAGGCAAAACGCGCATGGAGGCGCATAGCTTATTATTACAAGTTTATGAAATGCGCCAAACACATACACTTGTAATATTATGTGAAATGCGCCCAAGACATGTACACTTGTAATCATATGCTATGCGCCTCAGTAGGTGCATTGTGTTATGGAGGCGCATAGTGCATCATTTTTCGGCGCATTACAGTGTGTCGTGCCCGGCATATAATGTGACTAGTTTTGGTGTACGACAGTTCATTTACATCAAGAATATGTCGTCAAAAGGGTTTTTAGCACAAAATAGACCAGAAACCTGGCGTTTGTGTATTGGGACATACAGGGGCGTGGCTTAGGGATAGATGGGTGTAATGTATCAGAAAGGGGCTTGCAGTGCGATATAGTGTGCCACAGCAGTTGGCATAAACATGGCCAACTAATAGATGGTGTAAAGTTACAGGACAGTGTCTGAAGATTTATCAGACAATGTAATGTTCAGATGAGAGATCGCCGATGTGCGTTTACTTGAGTCTTTCTGATGCGTTTTTCGGATCCATTCAAAGAATTGACTTGTCAACTCTTGATTCGAAAGACACATGAGGACCCCTATTTAAACTATAGGGGGCGCTCCTGCTGCAGCCAGACATGCACTTGCATGTTGGTGCGTTTTGGGTTGGATTGACCCAGCGTTTTTGGATGCGAGTTTTGGATCCAAAATTGCTGTGTGAACATAACCTTACTCTGAACTGCTAACCCGCTCTCTGCTACAACCGAGCCACCCATTTCCTGGTCTCCCATAGTAACCCAACAGTTCTAACACCTACAGGCCCGAAACTGCCTGAGCTACTAACTGTTCCCTTAGGCGATGTTCACACGGCTTATTTTGGGACAGATTTGGTTCCGTATTTCGCGGCCTACTGCGCGAAATACGGCACAAATCCGTCCCTGGCATTACGGTAATCCACAGTTCTCATAGAGAACTACGGATTCCATCTCCTCTCCCCGCTCGGCGAATACACTGAGGGGGGAGAAAGTTACATGCACATTATCCCAGCGGGATAGGCGCCGTGGATAATGGCTGTCTATGGGGCCGGCGAGCAGACGGCCCCCCTGCCCCGCCCCCGCTACACGGCAGCCGGCGTAATTGCGGGCGAAATCCGTCCCCACAATTACGGCAGCAATAAGCCGTGTGCACATAGCCTAAACCTCCTCCCTTGTCGTGACCAGGGTGCCTCACCGAGTGGTCTCCCATGACAACCTAATGTGTCATAAACTCTAACACAAGTATAGCTCTAACCCCTTACATAAGTATTAGACAATTTTAGTAAATCCACCACAAAACTGTAACTGATTGTGACAAGAACACAACAAAGGCCTCAGTTTTTCATGCAGTTTTTCCTGTGATTCATTCTGGGTGTAAGTAAAACTATTCATGAAATAAAGAAGTAAAAGATAATTTAAAAAAAGTTCATAAATTTTTTTATTAACTTTATAAAAAGGCTGAAGAAATTTTTCAATCAAGCCTTCTTCTGCAGATGTTCCTCGCAGGGTGGAAAGGTTTGATGGAGTCCTTCCTAATATGCACATCTCTTAGCTTATTGATGTTATAAGGCCCTTGAGATGGTTATCAAGCCTTCTTCTACAGGCTGGGAAGGTTAGATGGAGTCCTTCCTCCTATGTATATCTCTTAGGAGATTGATGGTATAAGGCTCTTGAGATGGTTATCAAGCCTTCTTCTGCAGATGGTCCTCGCAGGGTTGAAAGGTGAGTTGTTATATCTTCTTGGTTCAGCAATGGTGGTGGACTTGCTGAACCTTCTTCAGGGTGCTCTTTCTAGAGGGTGCATGAGTCCCGGCAACAGGAAGCACATGCACAAATCCCTCTGATGACCCAAGCAGCCCTGGACAATCCACGCCGGCAGGATGACAAAACACGGCAGATACGAGAACCTGTAAAGGAGTTAAAGATCATGTAAATATCATGGAGGTAACATAGAAAGTGAAATGTAACCAAATCAGCATCATAAGAATGAAGGAGTGATATATCCAGAATATAATGGCCCCTGAGGGAATCAGCATTATAAGAATGAAGGAGTGATATATCCAGAATATAATGGCCCCTGAGGGAATCAGCATTATAAGAATGAAGGAGTGATATATCCAGAATATAATGGCCCCTGAGACTCTAGTTCCTTTTCTTGTAACTGCATTGTGTTTAGCATTATCACTATAGATATTTAACACCAAAGCAAAACAACCCCCTATAAGATAATAAAATATGATCTTTTATTGAAAACCAACATAAAATACAGACCAACTGAACAGAGGCGCTGAACGTGCATTTTACCTTTGGCTTTGTCCTGACAAAGCCAGAGATGAAACGTGTTAGAGTTCAGCATCTCTGCCCAGTCGGTATACAGCTATGATTTGATCATTTTTGTCTGTTATATGCAATTACTTCTGTATCCCTCCTGTGACACCATTAACACTGTTTTGTGGTCTCGGTGGGGGAAGCCAGTTGTTGTCTATCAGCAACACTAGGTTGCTGACACCTATACCTGGTACAGCTGATGCCAAGCCATTATGGGCTGGCTTTTCCCAGAACAGCTGCAGTTGGGTGGGTGACTGTTCCCATGTTCCAGGTTTTACCAGACCTATAAAAAGCCTGTCTCTCCAGGTAATCGGGAGTGTGGTCAGCTACCTGGAGCAGGGTGCAACAGTAGATTGGAGGGTGCTGATTCCCCCCAGGCTGGAGAGGAGCCTGAGACCAGTGGAGGCTGGTAGGAGAAACTGGCAGTAATTGCTGTTTGTGATACTGGACGGTAGGTCCAGATCACGTTAGAGAGGGTTCTCTGACCAAGTGTGTAGGTCGTCGCTCGACGGCCAAGGTTTTCTTTATATATTTTCTTTGTACACCTGTGTTTGAGAATAAAGCTGGCTGAGGCCAGTTTGAAGAGAAGCCTTGTGACTATTATATTGGTGCAATTCCACTTACAATGGCGATGATCCTGTGAGTGAAAGACCCTCTGAGACTGTCCAAGATGGCGGCTGGACGAGCGTGAGGGCTCATAATATATATACTGGATTCATTTCTATCTTCTCTATGGCTAGCTGTATACCCTATATACAAGGCTGTGGACATTACCTTTTCTGTATGTCTTTCTCTATGTATTTTGCTGGTTTTCAATAAGAGATTATATTTTATTACACTACAGGGGGTTGTTTTGCCGTTGTATATTTTGGTTAGTTCCCTGCTGTTTTTGTATTGCCTTGCTCCTTTGGTTTCGGTTGGCATTACTATAGGTATTTATGGAGTAGATTATACATTGTGAGTTATTATTAGTCAGTTATAGTAAGATAACATTTCCCTCACTCTTACCTCTACTTCTCCTTTCTCCTTGTCTTCTTTGCTGTTCATTCCGGTGACCGTCCATTTCTGGTATCTCCTGAGCTGGAGGAGCTTGTTCTAAAATAAAAGAAAAAATGTCTGTAAATATAATGCAGAAGAGCAGTAAAGGGCAGGATACAGAATGGTTCCTATCTTCCAGTCATCTAGCAGTGATGCCTCACCAGCAAGTAGATGGTATATACTGTAATGTCCCAGACTGCCCTGCTAGCAGTGGATTCATCAGGCTGAACAGTGGAGGTTACTGTTACTACTTCTATCATGAGGGGGTATCCTTTATAAAGTAGCCATGGCACATTGCTTGTATAAGGGTATGTTCACACGGTGTGCACAAGTACTCGCCACAATACTCCTTCTTTAGCGCTGTTGAAAGTATTTGCTTGGAAGCGCGTTCTTTCAGCACTCAATGGCCTGAGGCAGCTTTCTGCCTCCTATACCTCCTGTTACTTCTTTCAGGGTCTTACGTGCCAAGAAATACGATCATGAAATAATAGTTGTCATTTAGGCGGCAATAATTTTACAGAGCAGTCAATGAGAGCGGGGCTTGTAATTGATGTTACCGTATTTGTGGGGCATATGTCAGTGCAATTATGTGCGGAAATACACTGTGTGAACACCCCTTATGACATCAGATCATGATCACTGAAGGACTAACTTTTGGCACCTGCTCCTTTAACTTCTGCCCTGCACAGAGGTCTCCTTCCATTCACCCACAATGCAAAGAAACTCTATTCAAGTTAATGAAGCTGTTTCACTGCAAAATGGTTGAATGGTAAAGACCCAACATTCACAGAAATGAGAGAGAACAGCAGCATTTATACAATACAGTGGAGCATTCACTCAGAGGATTTTGGGGAGGTCATAGAAGTCAGACCTCCACTGATCAGGAGATAATGGCCTGTCCTAGCAACGTGATACAGAATCACTTCTAATGGCAAAAAGACCCCTTGGAACAATGATGATGATGATGAGTTATCCAACCCAACTTTTCATCATAGACCACAAGTCGAGTGCTGAGGACCAGTACGTACCCGGTGTCGTGGAGGCGGATTGTACGTTGGTTATATCACGTTGCCTCTGCTCCTCTTCAGGTCCAGAAGACAATGGTTGTCTCTGACTGTTTAGTAAAACATAAACCATAGGGAAGAATTACAATAAACCAAGATAACTGTATAATAAATGTATAAGGAGGAAGTTCTAATAGATTCCTCACATTTCAGATGTCTATTCCCCTCTGCCTAACATACTGCCCCCAATCACTATACAGTCAAGGATCATTCTCCCTCTGAATACACTTTAATAACCCCACAGTATACTCACATGTCTGAGTCACTGGAAATAACCGGAGAAAGATCCTCTGGAGATGACTTGGGATCCTCCATGTTGGTTGCGTTGGTATATGGCTAAAAACATATAAATACAGGTATAGCATACAATCAGGAACAGCAGTCAGTATGTTCATGATCATTGTGTCTAAATAAGGAGGAACCAATATGGTAATTATGGATGTTACTGGTGTCTTAATAGAGGACTGATACTTAGGTCCAGTCACCTCTGATGTCGCTTATATGATATAGACTTATATGATTTTCTGATGACTTTATATTATATATGAGGGGGGGGACACATTATTTGGTGAACAATAAAGTGGATTCATAGAGCGTTTACTTTAGAAAACCTTTTGGAATATGATGCAGAAGGTTGGAAAACTGCATTCTCACTATCTTCACTTGTTTCATTCTCATCTGAATCCTTGTGGGGATATTTTTCAGGGAGAGCTGAAATTCAGAAATATTCCACTGTTATCAGGGAGTTTTATGGGTAACAAGTTACAGACACAGTTATTATTTCATCACTGACTGGAGGAGAAGAGAGATGGGGAGCAAGCAGTAATGATGTGTGACCTGGTGGCTTCATGTCTGGAGGACTAGAGAGAAGCCACATGTTTCTGACTGGGAAAGAAGCTCTGGAGCAAGGTTTTCTATAAATTCCAACCAGAGCTGAAAGGTCTATGTTATAATGATGTTCTTCAGGGTCACTACATTTCCAAGGGATGATTTTCACCTCCACACAACAACAACAATACGGTCTAGGTGACTTGTCATTCTACTTACCTTCAGAATGGGCAGCCTCCTCTTCTGAATATTCTGAAAGCACCGGAATATATTCAGGCTTTTGATTCAGGAAGCCATCAAAGTCCATACCCGATATAAATGGAGGCCTTCTGACTTCATCAGCTCCTCCTGGAAAAACAAGAGAAAGCAGTGACTGAGTTACTGTGTATCCACCACTGAGGTCTGTACTGAAGATGGACCAGAGAAGTGCGCCATTCCTCTGTGTAAAGGAGGAACAGTTATACTGCATTATATATAGTGCATAAACTGATAGAGGACACCATCTATAGTCCTGATTCCCGGTCCTCAAGCTCATGTGGCGCAATCCCGCTACAAAGCCCCTTACTAACGCTAGGACATACTGGTCAGTAAGGGGTTAAGGACTTTTTTAGGACTAATTCTTAATGGGTTAATAGGACAACAAAGGTTTCCCATTCTCTTCTATGAAGAGCAGCAGTTCTATAAGTGTTATATCTTGCACCACAGTTGTAATGTATTCTAACCTAGCAGTGAATGAGGGATCAGGTACATAGGTGTCACTTACTTGTAAGGCTACAGGACTCTGAGCACTATGCCTTAGCTATGAAGGTATTCCAGCCCAAAACCAAGCTCTGCAAGATACAGACGGGCCAGGCTCACAGGAAGGGGACCCTTATTTATAAGTAGGTTTCTACAGTCTCCTCCTAAGAGAGAAAGGAAAATAGTGATTGACGGCCAATGTGGACTTGAGAAAGGATCAATGATTCCTTCATATATCATTAGTAAGGAAGATTATTTCTTAGTGCTACATAGTCCATGATCATACAAAGGTGACGCTTCTTCTCAAAAGAACAGACCATGTTGACCACGAAAGGAGAGTCTGAGAACGTCAGGATGTCTATTTCGAGACAGACCAGGTTATGTGTGAGCGGACCGCACACGTCCTTCCGTATTTCCTTCATTGCAAATACTTCCCTGCTGTATGTATGATCGACTATGTAAACTTTCCTGATGGGAGACACAGGTTTCATTAAGAATCCTCATTCATGTTCTGCTTTTGTTAGGATCAGTCAAATACAGAAGTTTTGGCACAAGCGAGAGTACAGCCTAAGAAGACTGATGTAATACTAATATAAACTCACCCAAAACCTCCAGTGCAGACTTGTTTGCATGCCTCAAAGTCATCGCTAGAAGGCCGTCTGTCTATCTGCAGTGATTGGATGGAAATCTAATAAATGAGCAAGAAATAAACATCAAATGTAGAAACAGAATTAAAAAAAACACTGATGCCACCAACATGTCGCTCTTATAATATGTCCCAAACACTGAAGTAGATGGAGAAGATATAACATTATATATGTCAGTTATATACAAGTGCTGCATATACACATGGAAACCTTTACTGCTACATCATATGAAGTGATCTGTACAGTGCTTGGCTGGTCCTAGGACATATGCTATAGAGGATGATGGGTGATCTGTTCAGTACTTGGCTACTCCTACAGCATGTGCTATAGAGCATGATGGGGGATCTGTACAGTGCTTGGCTGGTCCTAGGACATGTGCTATAGAGGATGATGGGTGATCTGTACAGTGCCTGGCTGGTCTTAGGACGTGTGCTATAGTGGGTGATGGGTGATCTGTACAGTGCTTGGCTGTTCCTAGGACGTGTGCTATAGAGGATGATGGGTGATCTGTATAGTGCTTGGCTGGTCCCAGGACGTGTGCTATAGGGGATGTTGAATGATCCTTACAGCACTTGGCTGGTCCTAGGACATGTGCTATAGAGGATGATGGGTGATCTGTACAGTGCTTGGCTGGTCCTAGGACATATGCTATAGAGGATGATAGGTAATCTGTACTTGGCTAGTCCCAGGACATGTACTATAGAGGATGATGGGTCCTTACCAGGCATTCCAGTGTGAAGGTGAGACGTGGAACTATACAGGGAATGTTGTGGGCCATTTCCATGATACATACCAAATTTTAAATTTCAGATTTTTCTCTAGTCTCTAAAGAAAAACATATCAGAAAGTAAAACATCAGAGTTTTATGATCGTTATTTATTGTAAAGCATCATTAATGGGGTTTTGCCATGGAGTCATTTCATTCCTGCTTTGTCTTGTTTCAGCTTCCAGTGTCCTCAAAAGAAGGCGTGTGTCTTTTTTTGGACTGCATATCATGTGACCCAGCAGGCTTAACATCACCATGTCTTTCCCCACAGTGTGGTCACTCTAGTCAAACACAAGTCTGTTTATGTAAAGAGCTATGAGTAGCTACATTGTAGCTGAGTGGTTAATACTTCTGCTTCCAACATAGGGGTTCTAGGTTAAAATCCTTGCAATAGATAAACAGGGATTTTTTGTCTTAATGCACATGGTTTATTTTTTCAGTTTATTTCTTTTTATTTACTTGTACTTTCTAATTACTGAGAGGTACAGAGGACAGGAGTAGAATGACACCACCTGGGGTGAAGCAGGGAAGCAATTGACAGTATCTGCCTGAAAGGAGAGGTGATGTCTGAGCATGTGCATTATCAGAAGATAATGATGCATAAATATTGTTTTACACAATATTTAAAGATCTACAACATATAAAACTATATAAATTGGGTATCACTTAACTACAAAGTTTTGTCCAAATGGTACAGGGTTCCGAAGCTCCTGCATTCTATTTTTCCGTTGGTCTCCCCCACGTGCTGGAGATGTGGATTAGGTGTGGGTGACATGACTCATATTTGGTGGGGTTGTGGAGACCTGCACCCTTTCTGGTTGAGAGTAATCGAGGTGATTAAACACATTACGGGTATCCAGTTACAAGATGACCCATCGGTGCTCTTGCTGAATATGATACCTATGAGTCTCCATGCGCTGAAGGGAAGTCTGGTCGCCTTTCTCTTGTCTGCAGCTAAAGCGCTTATACCCAGGAAGTGGAGATCCACTCAGGTGCCCACTACTGGAGAGTGGTTCAGGGAGGTCTTCCATCTGCAACGCATGGAGGAGTTAAGAGCAGAACAAAATCAAACCCAAGAAAAATACATTAGGACGTGGGGGGAATGGATGCTTTTTACCTCTTCCGAGGAATATTGTATCTTGACCTAGCCCTCTCCCACGTTTTCTTTTCTCCTGTTTGACTAGTTTCACAATGGGATCGAGCTCTCCGACTTTTTCTTTTTTGTATTAATACTACCTTTCTGTGCTGGGCGGGTCCTGTGGGATGGGGGTCTAGTAAGCCATGCTTTAGTTGTAACTTAGTTTTTTTGCCCTGTGTTGATATGCGGTATGTGATTAGCGTATGTGATTATATACTTCAAGGCAAAATGTAAATAGATGGTAACCTGACTGGAATATAATGGAACAGACGACTACTCCGTATTGTTTTCCATACTAATGATCATTTTATTATTATTATTATTATTATTATTATTATTATTATTATTATTATTATATATACATTTTTTTCCCTCTTTTTTTTGTGTGTGTGTTAAAATTGCATGTCAGTAATTGTCATTATGCTTGATAATATCTTATATTTGCTCATGCGAAACTAAGCATCTTGTGAGGGTCTTCCACTATTCTGTAATATGATTAGAAATGTCACAGCTGTGTTACCATTCTACATGTTTACACATTCTCTACTGCATTTGATTCTGTTGTGCTTTTAT
This sequence comes from Phyllomedusa bahiana, assembly GCA_025379985.1. Lineage (NCBI taxonomy): Eukaryota > Metazoa > Chordata > Amphibia > Anura > Hylidae > Phyllomedusa > Phyllomedusa bahiana. The sequence continues at coordinate 149,396 of JAODAL010001683.1, forward strand.
CATTACTTAATAAACTTATATTTGAATAGGATAAATTGGGTATCACTGTAATTGTATCAACCCACATAGTGAGCAGTGAGCGCTGTAAAAAATAAAAAAACTGAATTACTGTATTCTGCATCGTGACTCACAGAAAAAGATTAAAAAGAGATAAAAAAGTAATTTCCCCCAAAAAATGATACCGATAAACACATCAACTCAACCCGCAAAAAACAAGCCATACACAGCTCTGTTAACAGAAAAATTTAAAAAACGTATGGCTCTCAGATGATGGCGATGCAAAAAAGTGTTTTCTTTTTCATTAAAAAGTGCTTTTGTTGTGTAAAAGCACTAAAACTTTATTAAAAATATATATAAATTTGGTATTTCTGTAATTTTTTTGAACTGCTGAGTAGCACTAGCATATAATTTAAAGCACACTGTGACCAATGTAAAAAATAATAATAAAAAATAACCTATGAGGATAGCAGTAATTTGTTCATCCCACCTCCCAAAAATCTTGATAAAAAGCAATCAAAGCATCATATGAACCCCATAATGGTTCCAATGAAAAAGTCTACTCATGCTGCAAAAAAAACAAAGCCGTGTACAGAAAAATGAAAAATTTATGGCTGTCAAAATAGGACGATATAAAAACACATTTCTGTTTTCTGTAGGGTTCATGTAGTAAAACATAAAAAAATTGTATAGAATTGATATTGTTGTAATTGTATCGACCGCAAGTTAAAGTTATTTAATTTACACTGCATGGCTGTAAAACTAAAATCCGAAAAAACAATGGTGGAATCGCTGTTTTCTTTTTTTTCATGTTTCCAGCCCAACGCTAAACACTGTGGAAAACCTGTGGGCCCAAAATGCACAATATACACCCCATGTTCCTCAAGGGGTGGTGAATCCAAAATGAGGTGACTTCTGGAAGGTTTCACCTATTCTGGAACATTTTGGGCTCTGCCAATGTGATATGGCATTGACTAAAATGGGAGTTACAAGAGTGAAAGAGCGCTCTCTCCCTTGTACACCCTGCCATGCACCCAAAACAGCAGTGTACACCCTCACATTGGGTATTACCGCTTAATTTGCGTAAGAAATATTTGGGTGCTTTTTTTTCCAATATTCCTTTTATAAATGTAACATTTACAGCTACAACTTCATTTTATTCAAACATTTTTGTTAATTTTCACAGCCTAACATTAAAAAAAAAAATTGTGAAACCAACTTCCTAAACACTGTTTTGAATACTTTAAATGGGGTGCAGTATTTCAGATGAAGTCACAAATGGGGTTATCTAACATACAGCCCCCTCAAAGCCATGTCAGCACTGGACTGGTCCCTAAAAAATCTGTACCGCAAATTATCTTGAAAATGTGAAATATTGCTACTAAATTTCTAAGCCCCATAATGTTGTAAAAAAGAAAAAGACATCTAACAAATGATGCCAACATGCAATAGACATGTGGTAGGTGCTAGTTATAAACTATTGTGTGGTAGAACTGTCTTACACACAGACATTTTTGAAGTTTGAAAATGGCAATTTTTTCCAAATTTTTACAACATTTAGAGATTTTTTTACAAATAAACAAGGACAATAATTTATTACTAACTGAAAGCACAATTTGTCACGAGAACACATTCTCTTAATCACATGCATGGGTAAAAGTGTCAAAAAGTTATTGCCACATAAAGTGACACATGTCAGATTTTAAAAGTAGGGCTCTGTTTTTGGGTCCAAAGGTTTAAAACCCCTTGACATATTTGCTCAGATTTTTTTTAAAAAAACAGTAGTTAAACAATTTTAGAGAAATGAGAATATAACTGTTTTTGTAAATTGGACAGAAATGCATACTACATGGAATATGGTACAGAGTGAGAGGCTATGAAGACAATTAACTAGTTCAAACCCTAAGATTTGGATTGATGCCTTTGGAAGACACCAGTTGTACTGGAACCATAGTAGCAATCCAGATAACCTCTGTTGACATCTCTGGTATTTTTTTTACACTATCCATTGCCTTAACAGATGAGAAGACCAGAAGATCCCAATATTGGTGGCCAAAAATAGGAGACTACATATATTATAATAATAAAACTCATGATATTAAGCTGTGTGAACGCACAAAGGCTACGCATGTAATCAGCAATCACAACAGTATAATCCTTGTCTGTTAGAACACACAGAGAACATGTGTTCTTTCTCAGTGGTGACAATACACAGTTCGGTATGTACACGGAGGTAGGCTCCCAACATAGTTACATAGTTAGTACGGTTGAAAGAAGACACGTGTGCATCAAGTTCAACCAAGGGTGGGGAAAATGTGGGTGGAGGGAGAGAGACAAGGACATTAAGCCCAGCCTCACCACTGGTTAATGCCCTGGAACCCACAAGGCAAGAACCTATCTGCTCCAGTGGAGACTCTATCTCTGACCCCAGAGCCTCCACCAGCCAGGATCCAGAATTTTATATAGCTACGTACGCATTAAAATTCTTTAGTTCCAGGTAGGTATCTAAGCCTTTCTTGAAACTCTCTACAGTTCCTGCTGTGACCAGCTCCTCAGGCAGGCTATTCCACAGATTCACAGTTCTTACAGTGAAGAACGCTCTTCTCCTCTGGAGATTGAATCCTTTTTTCTCTAGTCGAATGTCCCCTTGTCTTTTGAGGGGGCTTCACTTGAAATAATTTTTCCCCATACTTTTTGTAGGGACCATTTATATATTTATATAAATTAATCATGTCCCCCCGAAGCCGTCTTTTCTCAAGACTAAATAAGTTCAATTCAACTAACCTCTCCTCACAACTAAGATGCTCCATTCCCCTTATAAGTTTGGTTGCTCGTCTTTGTACTCTCTCTAGCTCCATTATATCTCTTCTATAAACTGGGGCCCAGAACTGAACAGCATATGCTTTGTACAGCGGTAGAATTGCATCCTTGTCCCGCAAGTCCATGCCTCTTTTAATACACGCCAATATCTTACTTGCCCTAGAGGCAGCTGATTGACATTGCATGCTGTTCTGTAGTCTATGATCTGCAAGAACGCCCAGATCTTTCTCAGCAAGTCACAAAGAATAAAAACTCTGGATCCCCTGATTTACATGCACCGTTTTCAGGATGTCTGTAAAATCTCAGTTATGTACATTGGAAGAATGAGACTGTCACCTTTTTTCCAGACTTGGAGGCATTGTTGCAGCCCGCCTGGCACCCAGAGGTGTGACTGTGTCCCAATATGTTTTTGTCACTAGAAAATCTGAAACAGATCCTCCAAAATCCAGAACTTATCAAACATGAGATGAGAAAATGTCTTTGGTCGGAGGGCAGGCGGTTTAGAAATCCTGCAGTAGAAAATCCATGCTATGTAGGCTACAGCTTGGATTTTCTATTGCCATCTACAGGGCACTGGTTACAGCCAGATTTTCAGCAGATGGTTCGAGCTGGAACCATCTGCCACCACCCCTGTTATCAGCATCTCAGGGAGAGCATTTTAAAAGCGGCTGACTCTGAGATGACAACCCTTTAAAAGCTCCCCAAAAATATCTCCCTCCATGGGATAGGAAACTAAAGCAAGAAAGAGCTTTTATTCTTGTACATAGGGGGCAGGATTATAGTAGTTATATTCTTGTACATAGGGGCAGTATTATAGTAGTTATATTCTTGTACATAGGAGGCAGTATTGGTTATATTCTTGTATATAGGAGGCAGTATTATAGTAGTTATATTTTTGTACATAGGGACAGTATTATAGTAGTTATATTCTTGTACATAGGAGGCAGTATTATAGTAGTTATATTCTTGTACATATGGGGCAGTATTATAGTAGTTATATTCTTGTACATAGGAGGCAGTATTATAGTAGTTATATTCTTGTACATAGGAGGCCTTATTATATTAGTTATATTCTTGTATATAGGAGGCAGTATTATAGCAGTTATATTCTTGTACATAGGACAGTATTATAGTAGATTTATTCTTGTACATTGGGGGCAGTATTATAGTAGTTATATTCTTGTACATAGGAGCAGTATTATAGTAGTTATGTTCTTGTACATAGAAGCAGTATTATAGTAGTTATATTTTGGTATATAGGGAGCAGTATTATAGTATTTATATTCATGTACATAGGAGCAGTATTATAGTAGTTATGTTCTTGTACATAGAAGCAGTATTATAGTAGTTATATTCTTGTATATAGGGAGCAGTATTATAGTAGTTATATTCTTGTACATAGGGAGCAGTGTTATAGTAGTTATATTCTTGTACATAGGGGGCAGTATTATAGTAGTTATATTCTTGTACATAGGGGCAGTATTATAGTAGTTATATTCTTGTACATAGAGGACAGTATTATAGTAGTTATATTCTTGTACATATGGGGCAGTATTATAGTAGTTATATTCTTGTATATAGGAGCAGTATTATAGTAGTTATATTCTTGTACATAGGGAGCAGTATTATAGTAGTTATATTCTTGTACATAGGGGGCAGTATTATAGTAGTCATATCCTTGTACATAGGGGCAGTATTATAGTAGTTATATTCTTGTACATAGAGGGCAGTATTTTGGCTGTCATCATCACTAAGCCCAATGTATTATAATGCTCTTAGTTTGTCTCACCATCTTGTGCTCATTGGACAGGAATATCACAAAGAACTCTTCCAGACGCTGTGGTCTCCGGTCTCGGATATACTCGCACAGCTTCCACACATTTTCTTCACTGTATATAGAAAGAGTTGTGATAAGATTTCATAATGCTTGTAGTATAATGTTGTACCGCGTTAACCATAGAAAGTAGTAGAAGAGTGAAGAAATCAGGTGATACCTTTTAGAGGCTAAGTATCTTTGATGGTAAGATTTCGAGAGTACTAGCTCTCTTCTTCAGACATGGTGTTATACCCATGGGATGACCTGGTGGTATAGCACCATGTCTGAAGAAGAGAGCTAGTACTCTCGAAAGCTTACCATGAAATATACTCAGCCTCTAAAAGGTATCAACTGATTTCTTCACTCTTCTAATAAGATTTCTTAATGAAATAGTTTTTTTTTTTTTTTTACAAGTTTAAGATTTTATGGGAATAAGATCTAAGACATCAGAAGTAGTAAATGATCCCACTGCCTTGGTGTCCTCCCTAATGGGTGATACTAAAAGGAATGGAGAAAAAGAATGAACACTATTAATAAGTCATAAAGAGCTAAGGAGAGGTAAGCAAGGTTTCTAGTGTTAAAGATTGAATAAATAGGATATATGAAGTGTTATAGTGAAATGAACAGGATAAATAGGCAACTTATAATGAAATGAACACATATTCCATAAAAACAGGTGCCTAGTACTTTTCCTGAGAAGGGTAGATGGGGAATTAATAGAACATACGACCTTTTTTTTTACTTTAAACAATATTTCTTAAAAATAAAGCCAAGTTTATAAATATATTCAGATATTATATCTCAAAATAGTAGGACATAATGTTAAGTACATTTTACAAGTTCAGGATAGTAAGGCCTTGTCCCATGGCACCGGTTTGCTGCCGGTTTTTCAGACGGTTTGCGTTTTTGCAGACCGTCTTAAAAACCGGCTGCAAACTAACACACCGGGCCGCTATGGAAAACCCGTGCAGCAGTCCACACTGCACGGGTTTTCCACTCAGCGGTTTTTCAGGCCGCCAGCCGCCCGAAAAACATTGTACTTGTTCATTCTTCCGTCCGATTTTCGGATGGAATATGAACAAGGAAATGGGAAGGGGGAGGGCTTTTCAGCGCTAATCGCGGAGAAAAGCCTTCCCCCCGTGGCCGGACAGATACCGGTCAGATAAACCGACCGGTATTTGTCCTGTGCCGTGGAAACCCGCCCTAAGCCAGGCAATATGAAAAGCAAATATTATATCCAGTACAGTGAACAATGAGCAAAAGCATATAACAGGGGAAGACAGAAAAGGGAGGAAAGGAAGACAGGTTATATGACTCAAATATACAAGATGTATTAGATTAATAAAGGTACATAGAATTTGGACCTGGTCCAAACATCCCATGCTTTTTGTTTGTTAAGAAAGGATAAAGGTGCACAAAGGGTTAAATCTGTTCATCCATCCAAATACCAAATCTGCCGCCCAGAGCACAGATAGGGTAACTGAAGAAGTTCCTTCATATATTGCAAATACTCTATGAGTAAGGGCGTTAATCTGCCTGAAACGCATCAGCCGTGAACTCTGTTATGCCTATTTAGGACACGGATATCATACCAATACCTGTATGCTGTGTTATTTGGCTTTTTTGAACTGTATTTTTATATACTACTTCAATAAAGAAATATTTTTAATACATTTTTCTGCTGGAATTCCAACTTCAACTATTTGTAATACAGGATATAGGTGGGTTTGCTAGTCTGAGTTTGCAGTAACAGTTAAAATTAGTTTGTCTGCTGATTTATTATGGGAATAACTGGGTCTTTCCCTAAGAAGGCAATTGCTACTCTGGTGGAAATGAGTACATTAAGGATAATTGTACGAAAGATAACTGTTCTCAAAAGCGGATCAAAGCTATCAATACTAATATCAAGAACTGCTAATTCAAGGGTTAAACCTATGCAGATTCCTGTAATGTCTGATATTAGGGCTTCCACCAATCTCTAAATTTGTTTAATCATAGGACACAAGGGTGTAACTAGAGAAGACTGGGTACAATAGCAAACTTTTGGATGGACGTCCCTCCCCCTGAACATTTACCAGTGTCTATTAACCCCTTTCCGACATTGGACGTATGCATACACCCTAGCGGGAAGTGACTTCCCGCAAATAGACGTATGCATACGTCCTGGCGATCGCGCGGCCTTGCGGGCGAGCAGCGCACGATCGGGACATGGGACCATCGGTAAGTTACCGCTGGCTTCATGCCACATCACCCCCGGCCGCAGTGAGCTCCGACCGCGGGTGTTTAACCCCTTAACTCCGACGATCAATTAAGATTGTCGGAGCTAAGTCGCAGGTAGGAGGAGGGAGCCCCTCCTGCCTGCTCCTCGGCGCGCTGCTGCACGAGTGTGCAGCAACGATCTCCTACCAGATGGCCCGGGATGTGAAGATCACATCCCGGGGTCGTCTGTGACGTCACGATGCCCACAATGCATTGTGGGCGTCGTGACTGACAGTTGTCATGGCGACCAGTGCATACCAACAGTGCTATGCACTGGCTTGCCTTATAACAGCAGCCTTCAGAAGATCTGAAGATTGCTGTTATAAATCCCCTATGGGGAAAGTAAAAAGAAGTGTAAAAAAATTAAAAAAAGTAAAAGAAAGTGAAAAAAAGTAAAACACAAACACAAAAAATAAAATAAAAACACGTACACCGCCCTTTTCCTCTTTACAGACGCCAAACGCCCCCAAAAAGATCAAAAACAAATAAAGTACCCATATTTGGTATCGTCGCGTGCGTAACAACCTGTCCTATAAATCTGTCATATTAATTAACCCGTACGGTGAACACTGTTAAAAAAAATGTAAAAAAACAATCGAAAAATTGCGATTTTTGTTCATCCCGCTGCACATAAAATGGAATAAAAAGCGATCAAAACTCATATAAACACCAAATTCGTACCAATTAAAACGTCAGTTCATCCCACAAAAAAAGGTCCTTATACCTCTCTGTATACGGAAAAATAAAAAAGTTATAGCTCTCAGAAGACAGCAATGCATAAAAATTGTTTTACACAATAAAAACACTTTTTTTTTTTTTTAAAGTGCTTCAACATAAAAAAAACTATATAAGTTGGGTATCGCCGTAATCGTATCGACCCACACAGTAAAGCTAACTTGTCATGGATACTGCACAGTGAGCACTGTTAAAAATAAAAATAAAAACACTCCTAGGATTGCAGTATTTTCGTCACCCTGCCTTCCAAAAAACAGATGTAAAACTGATCAAAAAGTCTTGTCCCCAAAAATATGATACCAATAAAAACGTCAACTCATCCCACAAAGAACAAGACCCAACACAGCTCCATATACCGAAAAATAAAAAAGTTATGGCTCTCAGACTGCGAAGATGCAAAAACGTGTTTTCCTTTTTGAATAAAAGTGTTTTTATTGTGTAAAAGCAGTAAAACATGAAAAAAATATACAAATTTGCTATCACTGTAATCGTATCGACCTGCTGAGTAAAGCTATGATGTCATTTATACCGCACGGTGACCGCTGTAAAAAATAAAAATAAAAAACACTACCAGGATTGCTGCATTTTGTTCAAAATTCCTCACAAAAACCTTAATAAAAAGTGATCAAAGCGTCACATGCCCTCCAAAATGGTACTAATAAAAACGTCAACTCATTCCACAAAAAACAATCCCATAATCAGCTCCGTATACAGAAAAATAAAAAAGCTATGGCTGTCAGAATAGAACAACATAAAAATGCAATTTTTTATAGACCTATTTCTATTGTGTAAAAGTAATAAAACATAAAAAAAATATATAAAATTTATATCATTGCAATTGTACTGGCCCCCATAGTAAAGTTTTCCTGTCACTTATCCCGTACGGCGAACATTGTAAGAATGAAGCCTAAAAAACAATGGTGGAACTGTGTTTTTTCCACCCATTTTCATGGCCCAATACTGAAAAAAAACTATGGAACACCTGTGCACCCAAAATGCACAGTACACCCTTAGATGAGATCCCTGAGGGGTGTTGAATCCAAAATGGGGTGACTTCTGGAAGGTTTCACCTGTTCTGGTACTTTGGGGGCTTTGCAAATGCGACATGGCACCCACCAAAATCTGCGTTCCAAAAGCCAAATACCGCTCCCTTCCTTGTACGCCCTGACATGCGCTCAAACAGCCGTTTACACCCACATGTAGGGTATTGCGAACTTAAATTTTTGAAAAATGTTTAACAAAAATTGGGATGCTTTTTTTTAAACAGGATTCCTTGTAAAAAAGAAACATTTTCAGCTAAAATCGCAGATTGTTGAAAAAAAAAATAAAATTTTTAATTTTCACAGCTTAACACTAATAAAAAAAATTGATGAATCACCTGTTGCGGTTCCTATAATACTCACTGCACCCCTGAATATATTCCTTAAGGGTGTAGTCCCAATAAGGGGGTCTTTTTAGGGGTGTTTATTAAATTTTAACACCCTAGAGTCTGCAAACCTGAAATGGCGCCTAAATAAAATCGTAATGAAAATGAGACCCCAGAGTCCAGTAGGTGCTCCTCCTATTCTGGGGCTTGTGGTTGAGCCAAATCGCGCACTAGGCCCACATATGGGATATCTCTGGAAACGGCAGAATCTGGGGAATCAATATTAAGTTGCATTTCCCTGATCACATCTACCGAGTTCTTGTGAATAATAGATAAAAATTGAAAATCTGCAAAAAAAGTGAAATTTTGAAATTTCACCTCCACTTTTTAATTTCTGTGAAACACCTAATGCTGTTTTGAATACTTTAAGGGGTGTAGTTTCTTAGATAAGTCATTTATGGGGGTACTAACATACAGGCCAATCAAAACCCACGTTAGAACTGGACTGGTCCTTAAAAAATGTATAATGCAAATTTTCTTGAAAACTTGAAAATTACTACTAAATTTCTAAGCCACCTAATGACATAAATAAAAAAAAGACATTTAAAAAAAGATGCCAACCTACAGTAGACATATGGTAGATGCGAGTTATAAGCTATTTTGAGTGGAATAACTATCTGTCTTACACACATAAATTTTGTAAGTTTGAAAATGGTAAATTTTTCAAATTTTTCACGATTCTTTGATATTTTTTACAAATAAACAAAGACTTTTTGGACCAAAATTTCTTAGTATCTTAAAACACAATGTGTCACGAGAAAACAGTCTCTGAATCAAATGGATAGGTAAAAGTGTCAAAAAGTTATTCTCACCTACAGTGACACATGCCAGATTTAAAAAATGGGGCTCTGTCAGAGAGGCCAAAACTGGCTCCGGTGGTAAGGGGTTAATAATACTTATGCAGTTAGTAGATAATACAAGGATCAGGCACCTCACCGTACATATTGCCATCATACTGCTACCGAAAAAATCCTATTATACCAAGACCAACACTATCAATAATGCAACTACATATGGACCAGATTATACACATCTGAACTGAACACAACCACTAATTACCACAACAAAGTGACTGAACAATACCCCTACACTATTACTGAATAAAGATCAGTGTGCAAAGACTAATATTACCACCATACAGTGACCATATAGTGGTAGATAGCAGTGTACACAGGCTCTGCAGATATATAAGTGATTACAGTGCAGTTGCATCTTTTGACTCACAGGTGACATCTTCTCTGATGAATTGTTCACTTTTCCTTTTTCTCTGTGTCCGGCCCAGACCTCCATGATGACTTGTCCCGACCACCATTAGTCCCTGTAGATTTGGGCACAAATATCTTAGAACTCTCACTTTTCCAGCACCTCCCTCACTATCCTCCCTCTATACAAACTTCACATGGGTGGGAGAGCAGGTACAGGCCATAGCTTAGGGGTTCAGCCTCCTAGAGGGGTCAGGAGGAACACAGGACCAGCCCCCTGAAGACTGTGCTACAACTATGGCATGTACCCCTCAGAATCATATTGTGTGGTCCAAACCCTTTCCCCTGCACCCAGAAGATCAGTCGCAGGCATGATGCATGATCTTCAGGGGATGCAATGGATAGAGCTTAGTACTGTCATGCTTTTTGCAGTGTTTCTGCTTTTTCTCCAGATGGACTATGTCAGATCAGTATTGGATCCATTTATTTAATAAAATGGTCAATGAGGGATTTTGTCATTAAGAATTTATATAAAGTGTTTTTGTGTTATTTTCCTGTATTTTCATTCCATTTCTTTTCCAGTGTTAGTAATAGAGGTGTTTGACAGGCTGTTACGATTCCAAAATGATGGAGAGCCTGCACCAATCAAAATAAGAAGATGGAAACTTTATGAATTCTTTACATTAGGTGAGTAATAAAAGGCTGACGCATTTCGTGTTAGCAGCACCCTTAGTTGTAGCTCAGTAAAAGTGAATTTGTGCAACAGTTAAAAGAAATTCACTGACAGCATATAGTTATGTCCTATGCCTGGTGGGTGGAGATGTTAGAGGGAAACACCACCAATAAACATACACACATTGAGTGTATACATACGCATATACATCATTGAATAGGACTATGCTAATTGTATAAAACATGTATGTAACAATTTACACCAAATAGTGTGATAAACCAGTATGATATGTGTATGCAGTGTTAGACATGTTTAGCATGCTAGACATAATGTATGTGTGAATTGTGAAACGTATTCAACACTCTCAACATAATATGTAATCATGTATAGCACATCCTAAACAGAAAATATGCAAATAACAAACATGTTAAGCATGCTGCTGATTGCTAGCAGTCAGCAAAACACCAGAACAACACACTGGCAAAAAAAAACAAACACACAGAACAGCATTATTATGTGTCTTAATCAGTATAAAGTAAATCATTTTTAATACCGTGTTCCCCCAAAAATAAGACACCCTCGAAAGTAAGACATAGTAAAGTTTTCGTTTGAAAGCATGCCCGAACAGAACACACACATGCAGCTCGGATTCTTTTTATAAAACTGCTGTCGTCCCCTACCTTCACCATCTGTTGCAGAGCAGCTGCATGCAGGAAGCGGCACGACCACTGTCACCTGTGTCACTGATGTTGCCTTCAGCAGCCATGACAGTAGGCTCTGTCCCTGTTGTGCGATGTAATGAGCTCCCTCTGGTGGCCGGAAGCTGCAATACCGTCCCTGCTGTACAAGTGGTCCAGGAATTGCTGTGGGAGATCGCTGCTGTACAATACAGTCCCCAGGCAGTGTGTGTGAGCCAAGTACTGTACTATACTTTACAGCCCTCTATATTTTGTATAGTATATACAATATATAATAAATGTTCATTATTTTTGTTCATCAATAAATGTGAATTCTTCTTCATTGAAAAAATAAGACATCCCCTGAAAGTAAGACATAGCGCATCTTTGGGTACAAAAATTAATATAAGACACTGTCTTATTTTCGAGGAAACACGGTATTCATGCCTACTGGATGCCTGGTGCCAAGTTTCCAGATCCAATATGATTCTCTGTGCATCAGAAATCGTTTCCTGTTTCCACCTCTGATCTGTTGCTCTACATGTTGAATGCCATAGCATTTGATGTGGCTAAATTACCACCATGCAAAGGTTCTTGTGATTAGATTTTTTGCGGTCTAGATTGTGTTCTGTGATGTGTTTTTATAAGGGACGTGTTGAATGACCATCATAGTTCAATCCACAAGCTGTACGTTCTATCGTGTAGACAATATGATCTTTATTGCAATTAATGTACATTTTTATGGGATATTTTATCACCAAATGCAGAAGTTCTAAGTAGTTATTTTTTTTCATAAATTGACATATACTGCATCGATTTTGTCCACACATATAGTTTCCTGTGATAGCGGGTCATTGTGTATCAGAAACAGTTACCACTCTGTAAAGGTTTGGAGACAATATTGATTCCTTTTTTAGGGACAAATCTACCGTCTTTTAGAAGGGTCGCTAATGTTTCATCTTGGTAAAGATTTGGCAAATTTTTCTTAACAATTTGAATGATCTGGTGATACTGTTCACTGTATCGTGTGGAACATGTCATGGATACATTGTCATTTGATCAGTGTCGGACTGGGAGGTCTGGGACCCACAGGGGAATTGATCTTGGGGGGCCCACCCTACTGTACGTAAAAATATTACCGGTCTCTCGGACATAAACGTGCCCATTTTACCACATAATACAGTGTGTAAAAAAGAACTGTATTGTGTAGTACAATATCAAGTGAGTCACACATTTGTTAGTCTAACATATCATAGACACATGGCTAAGTAGCTCCATCCATATCCCACCAGCCCACATACAATATCCCCCACCGGCCCTTATACAATATCCCCCTCCACATTTCCCTTGGTCATGCACCTCACCACCTTCTAAAATAAACACCAGCAAGAAAGTAAAAGTGTAACTCCTATCACAGGGTCAGGTGTTCCCTCACTTTTACAATCAGGGACACATGTACGCTGGCACTATACCCGCGCCAATATAACCTACAACACCGCCATATAGAGACCACATAGTGATCAGACACCAGCTCAGGTATAACCTACAACACCGCCATATAGAGACCACATAGATGTCAGATACCAGCCCAGGTATAACCTACAACACCGCCATATAGAGACCACATAGAGGTCAGACTCCAGCTCTGGTATAACCTACAACACCGCCATATAGAGACCACAAAGAGGACAGACTCCAGCTCTGGAATAACCTACAACACCGCCATATAGAGAACACATAGAGGTCAGACCCAGCTCAGGTATAACCTACAACACCGCCATATAAAGACCACATAGGGTAGACACCACTCGGTTCCTCACACAATATACGGGAATAACAGACACCTTAGATAATAACCCCCTAATAGAAGGGACCCCCAGAGGTCAGACCCTCTCGGGGTTTTTTAACCTCAACACGCCCTTAGGACCCCATAGAGTCGGCCCAACCCCAGTTAAATACAAAAAATATATAGAACCCTTTTAGACTATACCACCCACCTCGGTATAACCATAAACACCGCCAATAGAGACCAATGAGGTAAAACTACCCCTCGGGATAACCCACAACACCCCCCCATAATTAAACCCCAATGGGAAGTGAAACAAAGCTGGGTCAACACCCCTACAGTAAATAAGCACACCCCCCAGGGAAATAAGTTGGTAGGGGCCCAAGTAAGGTAAATAAGTAGACCATAGGTTTGGGGGTGGTTAAATAGACCCCAAGTAGATAAGTAGTTTCCCCGTTTGGTAGGCTGTAGGTAGGTGTTGGTGAGTCTCAGATTACGTAGGCTGGAGGTAGTCCCGGGCCCCCTTTAGATAGTATGCAGGTAGTCAGGGCCCACTTTAGTTCTTAGGTAGCCTGGGCCCCCCGTTTGTATTAGGTAGCCAGGGCCCCCCGTTTGTATTAGTTAGCCAGGGCCCCTCATTTGTATTAGGTAGCCAGGGCCCTCTTTCATTATTAGGTAGCCAGGGCCCCCTTTAGTCCTCAGGCAGCCAGGAACCCCTTTAGTCCTTAGGTAGCCAGCTCCCCCTTTAGTCCTTAGGTAGCCAGGGCCCCCTTTATAGATTAGCCAGGTAGCCAAGGCCCCCTTTATAGATTAGCCAGGGCCCCCTTTATAGATTAGCCAGGGCCCCCTTTATAGATTAGTCAGAGCCCCCTTTATAGATTAGCCAGGTAGCCAGGGCCCCCTTTATAGATTAGCCAGGTAGCCAGGTTCCCCCTTTATAGATTAGCCAGGCAGCCAGGGCCCCCTTTGTAGATTAGCCAGGTAGCCAGGGCCCCCTTTATAGATTAGCCAGGGCCCCCTTTATAGATAAGACAGGGCCCCCTTTATAGATTAGCCAGGGCCCCTTTTATAGATTAGCCAGGGCCCCCTTTATAGATTAGCCAGGGCCCCCTTTATAGATTAGCCAGGGCCCCCTTCTTATATTAAAAACAAAAAACAAACACACAACACACACACAACTACTTACCTGACTCCCGCTCCTGACCCCCGACAAGCAAACTGCCGCCGCTTCTACTCGCGCAGGCATAGCGGCGCTGTGATATGACGTCACAGCGCCGCCTACGTCACAGCTGGAGGCCGCGCCTGGCAGGCTTGAGGCCTAACGCCTTATGCCTGCCAGGGCGATCATCGGAGCCAAGCGCTTGTGGCGATCGGCTTCGCTGGCACTGCACAGCCCCGGGAGTCAGGGACATTAGTCCCCAACTCCCGGGCCCTGTCCCTGAGCGCTCGGGACGCAGGGACCAGATGCAGCGGACGGGCCCCGGGGAGCGACGGCACTGCCTCCGGGGCCACCAGCAGCTCGGGGCCCATCGGGGGGTTCACCGATCCCCCGGCGGCCCAGTCTGAGCCTTCATTTGATACATTTTTAAGTTTTTCCTTATCTAAAAGGTCTGCCCTATTTTTTGAATCATACGTTCTGCCCTTTTAAGGATCCATTTTGGATATTTCCTCACAGATAATCTCCTTTAGATTTTTGAAGTAAATGTTTATACGTGTCTGTATCAGTACATGCTCGTTTAATCCTTATGAACTCACCTACAGGGATTGAAGTTATGGTGAATTTCGGGTGGTGACTTTTTGTATGAAATATAGTATTTCTGGCAGTTTCTTTATGGTATAATGAGGAGATGACTTTTCTTCTATCTAAATCTCCATTTAATGTAATGTCCAAAAATGAAATCTCATATTTGTCACTATTGGGGGTGAAACTAAGGTTGCCATCGTTCATGTTAAATACTGCAAAAATGTCATAATTGAAATAGCATCACCTCTCCAGACCATCAGTATGCCATCTGTAAATCGACCAAAAAAGAACACATCTTGAGAGAATGGGTTATGAACAGAAAATATACCTCACCTCCCCTCATGACACATAGAGGTTTGCCAGTGAGGGTGATAATTTCACCCCCATTGGTGCTCCCTGTACCTGCAAGTAGAATTGATGATTACATTGGAAAAAAATATGTTTTAGTAAATACTGTACCACATGCAGCAAATATTCCATGAGTTCTGCACTATACTCACTTAAGCAGTATAAGTGATACGCGACTGCTGAAATGCCATGTGGTAAACTGGAGTACAATGAATTGACATTGAAAGTGAGCCAGGTAAATTGAGGTCCCCACTCAAAATCCACAAATGTGGGCAAAACTTGCTTTCTACTCCTGATATAACCCGGAACCTGAGTAACCAGTGGTTGTAGCAATGAATCCACCCACTCACACAATCTCTCATTGAGAGAACCAATGCCAGATATTATAGGACGCAAAGGGGGTTTTGTTAATGATTTATGGATTTTGGCGGATCCATGGAAAATGGCAGAAACTGGATTCTCAACGAATAAAAATGTTGCCTGTTTGTCCTCAGGATGCCTAATTGTGCACCCTCATCTAGAAGGTTCTTTAATTTTATTTTAAAATCTTCCGTTGAATTTTTTTCCAGTTTTCTATAGGTTTTGTATCATTTAACAAAATCAACTACTTTGTCCCTCTTATCACCATTTTCATCACTAGATGTTCATTATTTTTCACTTCCCTGATTGCCGGTCTTTCTCCCAATGAGAGATTGTGCGAGGGTCGACCAGAAGTCTGACTATATAACCGAGGGAGATCCCGTTCGACCACTGTCTGGGAGGCATCCATCTGTTTAGGATAAAAGGCAGAATTTTTTCCCACAAATTACTTGAATGTACGTGTCGAGTTTTAAAATTTTCCTGCTTGTCTTGCAAACTAGATAGGGATATTTGTTCATGAAAATTTAAACCTACAAGCTCATTGTTTGCCATAACGGATTGTTTGAGTTCACTGATTGTTCATTTACACTATATGATATTGCAATTGTATCTTGTTGCTGAAAATAATATTTTTTAATGGTGAGACCCTTTACAAATTTGTTTACATCCAATATAGTATCAAATAGATTACATTTACTGGTAGGAACAAAACTCAAACCTCTGGCGAGAACAGTCATTTCATCTGGTGTTAATTTGTGAGTGGACAAATTGAGGATGCTATCATGATAAATGGGGTTTTGCCACAAAGTAAAATTGACGTGGGAAGCTTGCAAATGAAATAACAAACATTTTCACCATTCATTATTGTTAAAAATTCTACACCATTTTTGTTTTAGCTGCTCCTTTAGTGATCCATTGTTTACAGATCTTCTCCAGGGGATATGACCAGGGCTGAGAGCTCCTCAGTCCTGGTCACACATGCTCAGACATCACTTCTCCTCTCAGGCAGCTACTGATTGTTCAAACCTGCGGTGCTGTCACTCTACTCCCGTCCTCTGTACTCCTGAGTAATTAGTCAAACAGTGCAAATAAATAAAAATTAAACCTCAATCAGGTCTGTGTATTGATAAAGAGATAAATAAAACAACACAGGTTTGGTTCCTGCAAGGATTTGAACCTAGATCTCTTGTGCCTGGAGGCAAAAACTTTACCTCTCAGCTTTACATAAACAGATCTTTCTTTGACTAGAGAGAGGAAAGGCCTGGTGATGTCATCCTGCTGGGTCACATGATATGCAATTCAAACAAATCACACACGCCCCCTTCTGAGCACACAGAGCTGGATGCAGGAGGTATGAAATGAGATTGTGGCAAAACCCCTTTAAAGTCAGTATCAGAATCATCCATGATGTTTTGTAATTTATTTTGCTTTCTGTGTTTCCTTCCAGCCCTTTTGCATCGTTCACTGTGTTTTTTTATTGTAATCCTTTATATTTCATTTGGGTATTATTGGAGAGAGACCTCTGTTTACTGTCCGATGTTGATTTTGACATTTCATTATCAGAATTGTCAGGGTTTTTAGAGCCTTCAGTGGAGCTGAAGCTCTCACTCTTTTTCATATTTATTAACCTTATTTCTTTTGCTGTTTTTCAAAATAGATATACAATTGGCTGATGTTGAATAATCATGTTCAGATTTATAGCTGTAAACTTGAGCCAGTGCATAGCCTCTAGTATCCCGTTCAAACTTAGATTTATATGTTTTCATTATGTCATTTTCAAGAAGAGACAAACTTTTATCCTTTTTTTCTTTTAGATTAATATATTCTTGACACTCTGTATATTTTTTGCAGGGACACTTTGGTTTCATGAATTTGGCTTTTTAAGTTTTTAAGTTTGTCTTGTTCATTCTGGACAATTAGCCACATTAATTGAAGCAAGCGTTCCGATAGCATATTATTTCAGTCCATAGGAAAGGTGTCTGAATATAGCAGTGTTGGTACTTTTATAAGTCGGAGGGATCATAGACTTAGCCAGATACTTATTGAGGGCGGTGCAGTCTCACCAGGTGCATAGCTCCCGTGAAGCTAATTTCTCAAGCAGGTGCATAGTGGAGATTAGGTCCTGTGTTGGAAGTGGATTTTCAGAATCCACATTAAACAATTCATCTGCTTTTTATTTTGAGCTGATTCTGTATTAGTATCTGTAATATCAACTACATTTTCCATATTAAACACTTTGCTGGATAATGCTTTACATGATTTCAATACACGAAATTAATAGCTTGTCACCTTTATGTCAGTATATTTTAAAAATTAAGAAGTTTTCTTACATATTCATATGAATGAATAAAGTGATAATTCAGTCAATATGTAGATCCATCTGAAGGCAGTTCATCATACAGTGAGCATGGCATTACAAACACCTTGACAGGTGCCTCTGTACTACTGGTGCTGGCACTTGGAGCCACATGTATGAACCTGTTTAGGTCTAAAACTCACTTTGTTGCCCATAGGTTACTATGGGCAAAAGAGTGAGTTTTAGACCTAAACAGTTTCATACATGTGGCCTTTGGTGTCAACTTTGGGGTGACAAAAAAAAAAAAAAACATGCTGACTGATACCAAGCCCTAGTGCTAGGAATAGAGAGATGTCTGTCAGAACCTCTTTTACTAACACTGAAAAAAAGGTAAAATAATACAGTGAAAAAACACAAAAACACTTTATTTAAATAACCACTCCCAGACAACATCCCTCACTGACCATTTTATAATTGGATCCAACACTGGTTCAACATAGTCCAGAGGGAAAACCTGTAAAATACATAAACACTATCGGTAGGTAAACTCACCTGTATACCCGTTCCCCCGATGTGCTGTAGGTATGTAATCGCATCAAACTGTGTGGCCGACTCATAGTCGAAGTCTGGTAGCTATAAGGCCTTAGAACTACCAGGCCCAGTAATGGGGCAGGGCGCTTTAACTGTCCATGTGTCCCGAGGATGTGCAAACCGTTAAAATGACCATGCAGACCCGGGGATCAAGGAACCTCTGAATGCTCGGGACAGAGGGTCTGGGCATTCTGAAGTGGGATGCATCAGGCCCCCAGTGGCGGTAAAAACACCACTGATAGCTCAGCTCCACCAGACATGAAGGAATGTTCCGTTTTGACCATACACTTTCCAGCAGAGGTTTGTGGCTGCTGGAAACATGTGGGTAACTCTAGCTGGGGGAAGGTACCATTTTAAATTAATCTTTTCCATGGGTTCCCTATGATTGATTCATCGGGACAATTTAGTTGAACAGAGGCTAGCTGGGGACATTTATCGGGCGAGAAAGTCTGATGAAATTCTGCTTCCAATTTCATCACATGTGATAGCTTGTCAGGATTTGAAGGATTACTAAGCGGTTGATATATTAGAGATAAACCTCTTTGGAAACATGTTACTTTCGTGAACTACTTATTGATTGCCGTGGAGAAGGCTGGTCTGCTGGACAAGTCAATGTTTTGCAGACAGTATCATATTTGGAAGTCCTGAAAAAGGGAAGAAATTGGAATATCAAACTGGGGGGTTATTTCTGGAAATTATTTCACCACATTATGATCCCATAGAGTTTATATCAGCCATGTGCCATGAAGGAAAATATAAGTGGGGGTTCCAAGATCTCAGACTATCCAAAGAAAGCTCCTTTCTCTCTACATGTATCCATCCCTTAACAGCTATTTGGTAAACCCATACTTTAACCTTTTCTTTCCACAGACTGGTTTTTTTCAGTCATGTTCAAGGTTGTGATTTATTTTTTGAAATGCCTGTGTGGAAAGGGATATGTTGGTCAGACAACAGTGACTGTCAGATTAAGAATTGAACATTGCTTCGCCATTCACGTGTGCAAAAAGAAAATGGAAGATTTACAGCAGAGTGGAATTCTGACGATGACGCTCCTCCACTAGAAGCTCAAGATATCATCACTGAGCTGCTCAGGAAGAATCCCGCAGACAGGTAAAGTGAATAAATACTACTAATCTAGACTTATGACACCTATTGCCGTATGTAGAATAAAGGCTGACCCACTGACCTACATTTTCATGAATGAAAAGTAATTTACAACATAAAAGTATAAAAAAGTATTCAGTAAAATTGTAATTATAAAAAACAAAAAATAAATAAAAATCAGTACAAAATTGTATTATTAACATAGTCAATTTTAAATTAGAAAATCAACTTAATGAACTGCTTTAATCGCTATAGAGAAGAACAGAAGCGCCTAAATGTCAATCATACTGTTAAATGTTTCTCTTCTTACTATGTCACAATGCTCTCCCTGTTTCAATCTCAAATTGTGGTTAGGATGTTGCAAGAGATAAGTAGCTATTACTGTCAATCATTGTTAAGAACTGTAACATTGTATTCTCATTGTTACTTCTCTTCTTTACAGAAACTAGTGCAATTCATTGTGATGATTTTCTAATGAAAAATGAATTGTTAATAATACATTTTTGTTCTGATTTTTATGTTTTTCCTTTGTACCATTAAAATCCAACTAAAAACTTTATTCTAGACTTTTTATTGTAGGTTAATTTTTGTTGCACAAAATGTATGAACCCCAGTATGACAGGTTCATACATATTGGTGCATTATACACTGCTGTAAAGCTATTTAGAACTGGCATGTTGGCTATGGGGTTCATACATGTCGCCCAATGTCAACGAGCTTCAGGACTGGGAATCGATAGATGGTGTCATCTATCAGTTTATGCACTATATATAATGCAGCATAACTGTTCCTCCTTTACACAGAGGAATGGCGCACTTCTCTGGTCCATCTTCAGTACAGACCTCAGTGGTGGATACACAGTAACTCAGTCACTGCTTTCTCTTGTTTTTTCAGGAGGAGCTGATGATGTCAACATGTATCCATTTATATTGGATATGGACTTGATGACATTCTGAATCAAATACCTGAATATATTCCAGTGCTTACAGAATATTCAGATGAGGAGGCTGCCCATTCTGAAAGTAATACAGATATTCAGGCTGCTATAGGTAAGTAGAATGACGCGTCACCTACACCGTATTTTTGTTGTTGTGTGGAGGTGAAGATCATCCCTTGGAAATGTAGTAACCCTGAAGAACATCATTATAACATAGACCTTTCAGCTCTGGTTGGAATTTATAGAAAACCTTGCTCCAGAGCTTCTTCCCCAGTCAGAAACAAAACTCTGTTTTCTCCTTTGTAGGTTTTTAGGGATCCTTATGTGGCTTCTCTCTAGTCCTCCATACATGAAGCCACCAGGTCACACATCATTACTGCTTGCTCCCCATCTCTCTTCTCCTCCAGTCAGTGATGAAATAATAACTGTGCCTGTAACTTGTTACCCATAAAAATTTCTGAATTTCAGCTCTCCCTGATGACGATGACCACATGGATTCAGATGAGGAGGAAGAAAAGAGGATAGTGAGTATGTAGTAATCCAGCCTTCTACATCATCTTACGAAAGGTTTTCTGAAGTATACACTCTATACTTTATTGTTCACCAAATAATGTCCCTCCCTTCATATATAATATAAAGAAATCAGAAAAATCAAATAAATCTACATCATATAAGAGACATCAGAGATGACAAAACCTAAGCTACTATCACAGTCCTCTGATTCTATAAGTCCTCTATTAAGACACCGGTAACATCCATAATTATCATAGTTGGTTCTCCTTATTTAGACACAATGATCATGAACATATTGACTGCTGTTCCTGATTGTATGTTATACCTGTATTTATATGTTTTTAGCTATATACCAATGCAACCAACATGGAGGATCCCAAGTCATCTCCAGAGGATCCTTCTCCGGTTATTTCTAGTGACTCAGACATGTGAGTATACTGTGGGGCTATTACAGTGTATTCAAGGGGAGAATGATCCTTGACTGTACAGTGATTGGGTGCAGTATGTTAGGCAGAGGGGAGTAGACATTTGAAATGTGAGGAATCGATTAGAACTTCCTCCTTATACATTTATTATACAGTAATCTTGGTTTAGTGTAATTCTTCCCTATGATTTATGTTTTACTAAATAGGCAGAGACAACTATTGTCTTCTGAACCTGATAAGGAGCAGAGGCAAAGTGGGGATATAAACAACGTACCATCCGCCTCCACAGCGCCAGGTAGGTACTTGGGTTGGATAACTCATCATTATCATCATTGTTGTTTCAAGGGGTCTTTTTGCCATTAGAAGTAATTCTGTATCACATTGCTAGGATAGGCCATTATTTCCTGATCAGAGGAGGTCTGACTTCTATGATCTCCCCAAATTCCTCTGAATAAATGTTCCACTGTACTGTATAAATGCTGCTGTTCTCTCTCATTTCTGTGCATGTTGGGTCTTTATCATTCAATCATTTTGCAGTGAAATGGCCTCATTTACTTGAATAGATATTCTTTGCATTGTGATAGAAGGGAAAGAGGCCATTGTGTAGGGCAAAATTTAAAGGAGCTGGTGCCAGAAGTTAGTCATACAGGTCATGAGATGATGTCATAAGGGTTGTTGTTCACACAGCTTTCTGCCTCCTTATGCTGCAGTCTGGGACATTACAGTATATATCATCTATGTAACGGAGGTGGTAGTGGATCCTCTGAACCACCACAAGCGATGGCGTAAACCACGCCAGGGAGCGGAGTCTAAGTAGGTCCGGTTTTCACCAGAGCCCGCCGCAAAGCGGGATGGAATTGCTGCGACGGATTACTACCAGGTCGCTACCCCTGACGTGACTTGCTTGCGGTGGCAGCCGAGATGTTGCGCGGCACAGAATCGTGAAGCAGGCTTGTAGTCGGGGACAGGCAGAAGGTCAGTGCAGGCGGCAGTGGTTCGTAGTCGGGGACAGGCAGAAGGTCATGACAGGCGGCAAGATTCGTGGTCACAGCACGGAGGCAGAAGGTACGCTACACGGTAATCGGAACAAGACACTCTGGAACGCGCGCCGGGACGGACACAGGAGCGTGGCGAAGTAAGTGGGATCCCGAGCCGCCGGGGTGTCCACAACGCTGCGGCATTGCGGGTGTGCCTGCAACCCGACATGGGGGTCGCATGGACACCCGTAACAGTTCCCCCCCTTTGGCCTCCCCCTCTTTCTGGCCCGCATAAACCTAGACAGGAGACCCCGATCCAGGATATTCTCCTCCGGCTCCCACGACCTTTACTCTGGCCCAAACCCCTTCCAGTCGACCAAAAAAATTGTCTCCCCCTAACCGTCTTCATGGCCAAAATTTCTTTGACGGCAAAAAACATTGGTGGTCAGATACGGGAGAACCACAGGCCGAGAGAACCGGTTACGGATGACCGGTTTCAGTAGGGAGACATGGAAGGAGTTTGGGATGCGCATGGTCGGAGGGAGCCGGAGCTTGTAGGCCACTGGATTGATGCGCCTGAGAATTTAAAAGGGACCTAAAAACCGGGGACCCAGCTTGTAGCTAGGGATTTTGAAGCGGACATACCTGGCAGAC
Organism: Phyllomedusa bahiana; assembly: GCA_025379985.1. Classification (NCBI taxonomy): domain Eukaryota; kingdom Metazoa; phylum Chordata; class Amphibia; order Anura; family Hylidae; genus Phyllomedusa; species Phyllomedusa bahiana. Next base: position 172,736 of record JAODAL010001683.1, read on the forward strand.
AGCCAAACCTTATCCCCCGGAGCAAAGGAAGGAGGGGGTCTTCTTTTCTTGTCGATTGGACCTTCATACGGGCCGAGGCCTGGAGCAGTGATTGGCGAGTCTCCTTCCAAACGGCAGATAGGTCGCGGACCAGACTATCCACCGCAGGGACATCGGAGAAGGCAGAGGGCAGCGGGAGGGGTGGGCGTGGATGCCGACCGAAGACGATGAAGAAGGGGGCTGCCCCAGCGGAATCAGAGTCCAGGGAGTTACATGAAAACTCCGCCCATGGTAATAGACCAGACCAATCATCTTGTCTTGCGGATACGAAGTGGCAGAGATAGATATCCAAGACTCGGTTCACTCGCTCCACTTGCCCATTAGATTGTGGGTGGTACGCGGAAGAGAAATCCAGTTCCACTTGTAGGAGAGAGCAGAGGCCTCGCCAAAACCTTGAGACAAACTGTACTCCCCGATCCGAGACAATGTGGAGGGGGAGTCCATGTAGACGGAATATATGTTTAAAAAATAGCTGGGCAAGTCGAGGAGCCGAAGGGAGACCGGGCAAGGGAATGAAATGGGCCATTTTTGAAAAACGGTCAGTGACCTCCCAGATAACCGTGTTACCGTCAGAGGGAGGTAGATCGGTGATAAAGTCCATGGCAATGTGGACCCAAAGACTCTGAGGAACGGGCAGAGGTTGCAGCAGAACCGCCGGTTTGGTGCGCGGAGACTTGTTGCGAGCACAAGTAGTACACGCCTCAACGAATTCCTTCACGTCTTTGGCTAGATCCGGACACAAGTAAAAACGGGAAATCAGAGAGGTCGACTTTCGAACCCCTGGGTGTCTGGCAATTCGGAAACAATGTCCCCAGTTCAGCACCCTCTTCCGGAGTGCCGGGCGTACATACGTCTTACCCGGAGGTGCGCGCTGGAGATTTGCGGGAGCCCCGGATATCAGACGTTCTGGGGGTACAATATGCTGAGGCTTAGCCTCCTCCTCTCCGCTAATATCGGAGGCGCGAGACAGGGCATCCGCTTTGACATTCTTCTCTGCCGATCGAAAGTGTATAACAAAATCGAAACGTGAAAAGAACAGTGACCACCTGGCTTGGCGGGGGTTCAGCCGCTGCGCTGTTTGGAGGTAAAGGAGGTTCTTGTGATCCGTGAATATGTTGACGGGATGTCGAGCATCCTCCAGGAGGTGGCGCCATTCCTCCAAGGCAAGCTTAATGGCCAGCAACTCCCGATAACTGATGGTGTAGTTCCTCTCAGCGGGTGAAAAGGTTTTAGAAAAAAACCCGCAGGTCCGAATCTTGCCCTTAGGGCCCTTCTGGGTGAGAACTGCTCCAGCGCCCACGGAAGAGGCGTCGACCTCAAGGAAGAACGGGCACTCAATATCCGGACGGGATAGAACCGGTGCTGAAGCGAAGGCGGCTTTTAATTTGGAGAAGGCCTCTTCGGCGGCTGACAGCCAAAGTCGGGGTTGGCAAGTTTCCTGGTTAGGGCCACAATTGGGGCGACCAACGTTGAGAAATGAGGGATGAATTGCCTGTAATAGTTCGCAAACCCCAAAAAACGTTGGATGGCCCGAAGACCGACAGGTCGAGGCCACTGGAGGACGGCCGACAGTTTAGCGGGGTCCATTTGCAGACCCTTGTCCGAGATTATGTACCCGAGGAACGGGAGGCTGGTTCTGTGGAATTGGCACTTTTCCAGTTTGGCATATAGGTAGTTCTCACGCAGGCATTTCAGGACCTGGCGTACATGTGACTGGTGGGCCTCCAGATTAGGTGAAAACACCAGGATGTCGTCCAAGTAGACAACTACGCACACATACAGTAGATCCCTGAAAATGTCATTGACAAACTCCTGGAAGACTGCTGGAGCGTTACATAGACCGAAAGGCATCACAAGATACTCGAAGTGCCCATCACGAATATTGAAGGCGGTCTTCCACTCGTCACCCTCTCGGATCCGAATGAGGTTGTAGGCCCCCCGCAGGTCCAGCTTGGAAAAGACTTTAGCTCCCCGGAGACGGTCAAAAAGTTCAGTAATCAGTGGCAATGGATACCGGTTCTTAATGGTGATCTTGTTTAAGCTGCGGTAGTCAATGCACGGCCGCAGGGACCCATCCTTCTTCTCCACAAAGAAGAGCCCGGCACCCGCTGGGGAAGTAGCCTTTCTGAAGGTTCACCTTTATGTAGGCCGACATAGCATAGTCAGGTACCGAGAGCGGGTAGACCCTACTCCAGGGTGGACTAGTCCCAGGCAACAGGTCAATAGGACAATCGTAGGGACGATGTGGAGGAAGAGTCTCCGCTTGCTTCTCAGAGAAGACATCTTGAAAGTCCTGGTAGGCTTGTGGCAGACCTGACAGCGGCTTGGGAGCTGAAAGAGGAGACGAGGGGCGCACCCGGCGAGGTGCCACTAGACAGCGAGACTGGCAGTCTCGACCCCAACGCAAGACTTCGCCCGTCTTCCAGTGGAGCATAGGGGCATGGCACTGCAGCCAAAGAAGTCCCAAGAGGACAGCCGAGGAAGAACGGGGTAGTACGAAGAATGCGATCTTCTCTTTGTGTAGAGCTCCTACTTGTAGGACGACCGGTTCAGTCTGAAAGATGATGGGGTCGTTCAGAAGCTCACCGGAGACAGACGCGATGACCAAGGGTTGGTCTAGGTGGACCACCGAGAGACGATACTTGGCCACCAATGCAGCGTCCATAAAATTCCTGGCGGATCCGGAATCCAAGAAGAGACTCCGGAGTTAGTTGTGACCAGAACTGGCAGCATATGCCGAGGAGAGGGATTGTTCACACCTAGGGACGCCTCTCCCATGAAACCTAGGTGCGTGCGTTTCCCGGACGTTGAGGACGGAGCGGGCAATCCCTGAGGAGGTGTTCGGGACTGCCGCAGTAGAGGCATAGGTTCCCCTCACGTCGTCGAGTCAATTCTTGCGGAGTCAGGTGGGCTCTGTCCACTTGCATGGCCTCTTCCACGGCTGGCTGGGAAGGAGGCAGTGGAGGCCAAAGAAACACCGGAGCAAGACGGGGTAGACGACGTGTTTGGGTTGGTACACGCTTCTGGAGGAGCTCCTCACGTCTCTCCGAGAAACGGATATCAATCCGGGTCGCCAGATGGATCAGCTTACTCAATGAAGACGGAGGGTCCCGGGTGGAGAGGGCATCCTTAATCTGGCAGGCGAGACCCTTCTTGAACGTGGCGCATAATGCTGCATTGTTCCATGCCAACTTGGAAGCTAGAGTGTGGAATTGCACAGCGTAGTCTCCTACAGAGGAGTTCCCTTGCTGGAGGTTCAGCAACGCAGTTTCCGCTGAAGATGCGCGGGCGGGTTCCTCGAACACACTTTGGAACTCCTGAAGAAAAGTACCCAGGTCAGCCGTGACGGGGTCATATCGGTCCCAAAGCGGGGTCGCCCAAGATAGGGCCTTCCCAGAAAGCAGACTGACCACAAAAGCCACCTTAGACCTTTCTGACGGGAACTGTCTGGCCATGAGTTCCACGTGGAGTGAGCATTGGGTGATGAAACCCCTGCAGGCCTTAGGATCCCCATCAAACTTCGTCGGCATAGACAACCGGAGCTTGGGGCTGGCGGACATTACTGGAGCTGCTGCCACGGGAGCTGCCACGGCAACTGACTGCTGCTGCTGGGTGGCGAGAAGCTGCTGCATCATAGATGATAGCTGATTAAGCTATTGGGCTTGCTGAGCGATCTACTTGGATTGCTGGGCCACAATGGTGGTGAGGTCAGAGACGCTCGGAAGCGGCACCTTGGCGGGATCCATGGCCGAATCGAACTGTAACGGAGGTGGTAGTGGATCCTCTGAACCACCGCAAGCGATGGTGTAAGCCACGCCAGGGAGCGGAGTCTAAGTAGGTCCGGTTTTCACCAGAGCCCGCCGCAAAGCGGGATGGACTTGCTGCGGCGGATTACTACCAGGTCGCTACCCCTGACGTGACTTGCTTGCGGTGGCAGCCGAGGTGTTGCGCGGTAACGAATCGTGAAGCAGGCTCGTAGTCGGGGACAGGCAGAAGGTCAGTGCAGGCGGCAGTGGTTCGTAGTCGGGGACAGGCAGAAGGTCAGGACAGGCGGCAAGATTCGTGGTCACAGGACGGAGGCAGCAGGTATGGTACACGGTAATCGGAACAAGACACTCTGGAACGCTTCCTCTCTAAGCACAGGGCACTATCGATTCGGCACTGTGCATAGGAAGGGGCAGAGCTTAAATAGGGACAGCACCAGGTGAGACCAATCACCTGCGTGCTGTCCCTTTAAATTTCCCTGCAGTGCCGCGCGCGCGCTAGGGGGTGCGCGCGCACCCGTCCGACAGCATGAGCGTGCACAGGGACGGACACAGGAGCGTGGCGAGGTAAGTGGGATCTCGAGCCGCCGGGGTGTCCGCAGCCCGAGCGCTGGGCTGCGGCACCGGCCGCAGCAGGTGACGCTGCGGCGTTGCGGGTGTGCCTGCGACCCGACATGGGGGTCGCAGGGACACCCGTAACAATCTACTTGCTGGTGAGGCATCACTGCTAGATGACTGGAAGATAGGAACCATTCTGTATCCTGCCCTTTACTGCTCTTCTGCATTATATTTACAGACATTTTTTTTTTCATTTTAGAACAAGCTCCTCCAGCTCAGGAGACACCGGAACTGGACGGTCACCAGAATGGACACAATGCAAGACATGGAGAACGGAGAAGAAGAGGTAAGAGTGAGGGAAAATGTTATCTTACTGTGACTAACTAATAATAACTCACAATGTATAATCTACTCCATAAATACCTATAGTAATGCCAACCGAAAACAAAGGAGAAAGCCAACAAGTATACAACAGCAAAATCACCCCATCTCTTATTGAAAACCATCATACAATTCATAGACAAAGGAAAAGAATATAGAAAAAGAAATGTACACAGCCATGCATGTAGGGTATACAGCTAGCCATACAGAAGATAGGGACAATATATATACCACAGCAGGGATACAGAAATAATTGCATATAAGAGACAAAAATGATCAAACCATAGCTGTATACCGACTGGGCAGAGATGCTGAACTCTAACGCGTTTCACCCTCTGCCAAAGGTAAAACGCACATTGGAGTTCAGCGCCTCTGATCAGTTGGTATGTGTTTTATGTTGGTTTCCAATAAAAGATCATATTTTATTATCCTATAGGGGTTGTTGTACTTTGGAGTTAAATATATATAGTAATAGTGACAAACACAATGCAGTTACAAGAAAAGGAACTAGATTCTCAGTTGTCATTATATTCTGGATATATCACTCCTTCATTCTTATAATGCTGATTCCCTCAGGGGCCATTATATTCTGGATATATCACTCCTTCATTCTTATAATGCTGATTCCCTCAGGGGCCATTATATTCTGGATATATCACTCCTTCATTCTTATAATGCTGATTCCCTCAGGGGCCATTATATTCTGGATATATCACTCCTTCATTCTTATAATGCTGATTCCCTCAGTGGCCATTATATTCTGGATATATCACTCCTTCATTCTTATAATGCTGATTCCCTCAGGGGCCATTATATTCTGGATCTGTCATTCCTTCATTCTTATAATGTTGATTTGGTTACATTTCACTTTCTCATGTGTGACCTACATTATATTCTGGATTTTATCACTCCTTCATTCTTATAATGCTGATTCCCTCAGTGACCCTTATATTCTGGATATATCACTCCTTCATTCTTATAATGCTGATTCCCTCAGGGACCATTATATTCTGGATATTTCACTCCTTCATTCTTATGATGTTGATTTGGTTACATTTCACTTTCTATGTTACCTCCATGATATTTACATGATCTTTAACTCCTTTACAGGTTCTCGTATCCGCCGTGTTTTGTCATCCTGCCGGCGTCGATTGTCCAGGGCTGCTCGGGCCATCAGAGGGAATTGTGCAAATGTTTCCTGTTGTCGGGGTTCATGTACCCTCTAGAAAGCGCACCCTGAAGAAGGTTCAGCAAGTCCACCACCAATTCTGTACCAAGGAGATATACCATCTTACCTTCAACCCTGCGAGTACCATTTGCAGAGGCTGGCTTTAAAAACTTCTTCAGCCTTTTTATGAAGTCAATAAAATATTTGAAAACTATAATTTTTTACTTTATTTCATTAATAGTTTTACCTATACCCAGTATGAACCACAAGGCGAAAACTGCATAAAAAGCCCTGTAAAAGCTTTCTATTTGTACATGAGGCCTTTGTTATGTTCTTATCACAGTTACAGTTTTGTGGCAGATTTACTAAAATTGTCTAATACTTACACATTGTAACCCAAGATTATATTGTCCAAGATTGTGCTAAATTTATCTCATGCAGTTCGATAAATCTTCAGACAATGTCCTGTAACTTTACATCATCTATTAGTTGGCCATGTTTATACCAACTGCTGTGGCACAGTATATTGCACTGCAAGCCCCTTTCTGATATGTTACACCCATCTATCCCCAAGCCACGCCCCTCTATGTCACAAAAGGTGTCAAAAAAGGTCTGCAACATATAATTAGTGAGGTAGAAAGCAGTTATGTAATTTTTTTCTAGTGCATACTTCACTAGAATTCTGTCCCACTTGCAGTAGCAAATTTGCTCCAATGTACAGTTGAAACCAGAAGTTTCTATAAACTATATAAAAAGACACATCAGCTTGTTTTTGTCACTATTTGACATGAAATCAGAATAAATCTCCGTTTTAGGTCAATTAGGAACCAAAATGATATTTTTAAGGCATTTGTATTGCTTTCTGCAAAGTCAAAAGTTTCCATACATTTCATTAGTATTTGGTAGCTTTGCCCTTAAACTGTATGATTTGAGTCAAATATTTTGGATCCTTCCACAAGCTTCTCACAATAGTTGGTAGGAATTTTGGCTCATTCCTCCTGACAGAACTGGTGTAACTGAGCCATGTTTGTAGGTCACCTTGCTTGCACCTGCTTTTTCAGCTCTGTCCATACATTTTCAATAGTATTGAGATCAGGTCTTTGTGATGGCCACTCCAAAACAGTGATTGGTTATCCTTAAGCCACTTTGTAACCAGTTTGACAGTATGTTTAGGGTCATTGTCCATTTGGAAGACCTATTTCCGCCCAGCTTTAACTTCCTGGCTATGTGGAGATGTTGCTTCAGTATTGACACATAATCTTCTTTCCTCATGATACCATCTATTTTGTGAAGTGAACCAGTTCCTCCTGCAGCAAAACAACCCCACAACATGATGCTGCCACCCCTGTGTTTCACAGTTGGGATGGTGTTCTTAGGCTTCCAAGCTTCTCCCTTTTTTCCTCCAAACATAACGATGGTCATTATGGCCAAACAGTTCAATTTTAGTTTCACAGAGCATGTCTCCAAAATTGTAGGTCTTTTTTCTTGTGCATTTGCAAACAATAATCTGGCTTTTATATGTTTTTTTAGAGTAATGCCTTCTTCCTAGCAGAGTGGCCTTTTAGCCCATGTTGATACAGTACTCGTTTCACTTTGGATAATGACAAAATCTTACCAGCTTCCACCAGAATCTTCACAAGCTCTTGCTTTTGTTCTTGGCTTGATATGCACATGTCGGACCAAAGCACAATCATCTCTGAGACAGAAAACCTGTCTCCTTCCTGAGTGGTTTGATCGCTGGACATTCTCATCTGGTTTGTACTTGTGTATATTTTGTTTGCACAGATGAATGAGGCACATTCAGGTATCTGGAAATTGCACCCAAGGATGATCCAGACTTGTGTAGGTCCACAATTCTCTTCCTGATATCCTGGATGATTTCTTTAGACTTTCCCATGATGTTACACACAGTAGCAATGTGTTCTGGTGTGCTTTAAAATATGTCCAGCAGGTGTGTCTCTAATTAACTCACATGTTTCCAATAAACCTATCAGAAGCTTCCAAAGACATGACATCATCTTATGGGCTGTCCCAAATTGTTTAAGGGCATAGTAATCTAGTGTATGTAAACTTTAAACTTTGCAGAAAGTTATAAAAATGCCTTAAAAATTCCCTCTCTTATTATTCTGGCATTTGATAAATATAAATCATTTTGGTTCCTAATAGACCTAAAACGGAGAAGGTTTATTCTGATTTCATGTCAAATAGTGAGAAAACATTCAGATGTGTCTTTTTATATAGTGTATGGAAACTTCTGGTTTCAACTGTATATATAGCTGCTTCTGTGCTGCGTTTTTTACATGTGAATTTCATTGCTGCAAATTTCCCATCAATTGAGCAAAATTCATGTGAACAATGTCAGATGGTTATAACCAGTCATGTAGTGAGGCCTAATAGACACTGGCTCCCATTCCAATACTTTGTCCCAGGACCACATTACTGGTTGTTTTCTTTGTTAGGGCTTGTTCACACGACGTTTTTGTGATCCGTTTTACGGATCCGCAAAACGGATCTAACAATTGTCAGTGTGATTAACATTGAGTTCAATGGCAAAAGCGCATCGCTGTTCTCATGGGAGATCGTCGATGTGCTTTTGAGAGCTGTCCTGCACTGCGCTTTTCGCATCCGCTTTAAGTCAAAGCCCATAGGAGATAATGGAGTGCGCTTTTGGCACCTGTCCAAAAGCGCTCCACACTCCGGGTAAGTATCAGCTGCGCTTTGCATCCTGAAAGCAGATGCGAAAAGCGCAGTGGGCGGCCGGACGGGGGATCGCAGGTGAGCGGCGGCTGCAGGGGGGATGGCTGATGGATCGCAGGTGAGCGGCGTGCTGTGGAGGATCGGAGGTGAGCGGCGGCTGCGGGAGATGGATGGGAGGCGCGGTGCTGCGGGGGGCATCGGAGGTGAGCGGCGAGTGAAGGGCGATGGATGGGAGACGAGGTGCTGTGGAGGGAAAGTTCTGGGCTCAGCTGTGCTGCGGAGGGAAAGTGCTGGGCTCGGCTGTGCTGCAGGGAGAAAGTGCTGGGCTTGGCTGTGCTGCGGGGGGAAAGTGCTGGGCTCGGCTGTGCTGCGGAGGGAAAGTGCTGGGCTCGGCTGTGCTGCGGGGCTTGGCATAGCGAGCAGAGTTTGCTGCCGGCGCCGCCGCTGGGCGCAGGAGTGTGCCGCAGCCGGGCAGAGTTTGCTGCCGCTGCTGGGCGCAGGAGTACTCCGTGGCCGGGCTCGGCGCAGCCGGGCTGGGTTTGCTGCCGCCGCCGGACGCGGGAGTGTGCTGTGGCCGGACTCGGCGCAGCCGGGTAGAGTTTGCTGCCGCGCCGGGCACAGCTGTGCCTGGGTCAGTGGAGTCGGGCGCAGGGAGAAGATGAATGGAGTCTCGGGTGCAGGGAGAAGATGAATGGAGTGTCGGGCTCGGAGAAGATGAATGGAGTGTCGGGCGCATAGAGAGAGAGACTCTCTCTGAAAACGTATCCGTAAAGCGGATCCGTTAAACGCAAGTGAAAAGCATGCAATACGGATCCACATAAAGTATCACCTCTTGCGTTTTTCGGATCCGCTTTACAGATGCAGTTTTCCCTCCTCAAAAACGGATCCATAAAAAGGATCCAAAACGTGGTGTGAACAAGCCCTTATTGGTAAGAAAACTATGGAGCCCATATAATAGAAGTGTCTATGAGGGATGTATTACAGTCATGTAGAGCACAGCCCTGTAGGATGGCGATGTGCAGGAGGTCTAAGCTTCATGACAGCTGGAGCAATACCCACTTACTGCAGCGTTTTGTATATTTACAATTTTTTTAAGCTTTTTGTGTTCTACAGTCATATCCTGTAAATATATTTTACACCAACAAACAAAAGGGTAACAATGTTTTGTTGGAGGCGACTCATATGCTTTTTAAGAATGAGATCACAGACGTCCATGCAAGCACCGTGCAACACGCAAAAGTCTGGAATGATGACCTGAAAAAAAGCGAAGAAGCCGCGAATTCAATCTCGTCATAAGAAGCATCAGCTCGAGTTTGCAAAAAAGGTAAAACGAAAGATTGGAAACAGATAATTCAGAGCAATGAGATGAAAGTGAATAGACCGGGCTCTGATGGGTGTAAATGGGTTTGGAAGAATGGGGCTAACGGATCGAGAAATTGATGAAACTGTCAAGTTCGGTGGAGGAAGCCTGATGATTTGGGGTTGTTTCACAGCCAAAGATGTTGGTACTTGACCAGGATCGATTTGGATCTCAATTCTGAGCTATATGTGAGTGTCCTACACATAGGTGTAACTTTAGGGGGGTACGGAGGGGACTGTTCCCCCCACTTTTTTCTGGGTGGTGGACGGTCCTCCCCCCCCCCACACACTTTTTAGCCTCTTCAATAAAAAATAATCCATATGAAAGCATGAGAATACGGTAAGTGGGGAGAGCAGAGCACAGAGGAGGAAGAAGTTAGCCCTTTGCCTCCTATATTTCTGTGCATCTCGGGAGGACAGAGTAGGTAGAAGCCTCAAGTGTCAGTGCAGAGTGAGAGCGGCGCTGATTGGTGGAGCAGGAGTCAGTAGGGACTGCTTCACCAATCAGAATGCTGCTCACAGTCCAGCACACTCTGTATCTGGGGCTGTATCTTTCCCTCCCATTATATACCACTTCCCCTATTCTCAGCCCTCATCAGAGAAGAAGGGAAGCTCTTGTTGAATGCTAACTGCACCAGACTACAGGAGATAGGTAAGGAGAGGACAAGGGTGCCAGGCGTTGTGTGTGCATGTGAGTAGGGAATGTACTGTATATGTGAGATGTGTATATACTGTACAGTCATGTGTCTAGCCATGTCACTTCTGCCCTGCACTTATGCGCTGAGGAAAATGAAAGTGAATGTGGCCGGCCCCACAGCATTTTAGAAGTGTGAACTGGCCAGCGCGTACTTCTAAAACCCCCAGCATATAGCAGAGTGTACAGTACGCCCCACTATATGCCGTGTGAACATACCTTAATGGTACATTTACACGTAAGATATAAATCCTGATTCTGGGACAGATTCAGTGCTGATCTGCCTCAGAACTGGCGTCCAATCCGGCAATAAACTGATTTACATTATACTCTATGTAAAATCAGTGTCATTGTTTAGATGACACGGATTTTACTTGAGTATTTTCAACGCGTACTGTCAGCGCCTACAAAGTATTCTTCGAGGCATTTTCCGCACTAACAGCAGGATAGGAGGCAGAAATCTTCCTCGGGCAGTCTGAGTCGTTTGCTCATCAGAATTCTGCGTTTGCAAGTGCCAAATTTTCAACAAGCAAATGACACTGTCAGTGCCAAAAAATCGTCATGTGAACCCACCATAAGTGTGTAGTGAGTTTATGTTAAATATATGTATATATACACTCACAATTTCTGGGGTACCTTGTCTAATGTAGTCTCTGGGGTACAGTGTGTAATGTAATAATCTCTGGGGTATGGTGTAATATTATCTCTGTTGTACCATGTGTAATGTAATCTCTGGGGTATGGTGAATAATGCAGTAATATCTGGGGTACGGTGTGTAAACTAATCTCTGGGGTACAGTGGGTAACATAGTAATCTCTAGGGTACAGTGAGCAATGTAATCTCTGGGGTACAGTGTAATGTAATCCCTGGGGTAAAGTTTGTAATGTAGTAATCTCTGGGGTACAGTGGGTAATGTAATATCTAATGTATGTTGTGTAATGTAGTCTCTGGGGTACAGTGTGTAATGTAGTAATCTCTGGGGTATGGTATAATATTATCTCTGTTGTACAGTGTGTAATGTAATCTCTGGGGTACAGCTCACAGCACTCCCTCAGATCTCCTAGCTGGGTTAGAGGGGTCCACTTAACTGCAGGGAGAGCAGGGGAGAGACGGGAAGGTAGGGGAAGTGAAAGGGAACCAAACCAAAGTTACGCCCCTGGTCCTACAAGATGAGTTACTTCATATACTCAAATACTGTGGGTATGAAATGAACGACATAGTGTTCCAGCAGCACAACGACCTGAAGCAGACGTCAAGGTTGGAGAAGAAAGGGTTCAATGACAATGAAGTAGAGTTGCTGTATTGGCCTCCACAGTCCACAGACCTCAACCAAATCCAACACTTGTGGGTAGAGTTGAAGAAAAAGCTGTATTCATACCCAAGTGAATAGACCAGTCTGCACCAACATTGGGAATGTGTAGAAAAGACCTGGGATCATATTTTGGTCAAGACATGCTTGAGTCTGATCCAGAGCCCATAAAGATTCAGCTATTGCTATAAGCCAAAGGTTGATTTACCAAATACTAACAAAATAATACGATTTAACATTTTGAATTTTAGTAGCAAAACAGTAACAATGCAGTTACAGGAAAGAATCTGCAGAACTAAGTAGATGGCAAATACTTGCAAGTCAAGTTTGGTTTAACTGTGTTTTTATTAAGTTTTAACAATCATTAATTAAAACATGCATATTCTTACAGAATCCAATGGTTTTGTGTTAACTTGACATATAGAAAATATTGAGACAATTTTTCAACACATAGGGCGACATGTATGATCGGGATTTGCGCCCGGTTTCTGGCGAAAACGGCGCCTCCCCGTCTCGAATCCCCTGTCAGACGCAGGGATGCGATGTTAGGCGCAGCCTTCGCCACTTTCGGATGCGCCTAACATGAAGGGGCGTGCAATGGGCGCGGTGTGGGCATTCTGGGGCGGGACGCGGCTCATTCGAATAGTCCGAGGCATGTATTATCGCGGCTCGGCAAAGTGCGGGGCATTGCAGCGCTCGTCAGCTCCGACAGGCAGACCTAGTTGAAGTTGGTCTAAATGAGCCGGAGGAAGCGAAGTGAAGCGAGAACGGAACATGAGAGGAAACATATAGAAGATCGCAAAAGAAATCCATCTCGGCTCTCAGCTCCGTGCGGCATGGAGTATGATTCCCAAAAAATCGCCTTTATTAGGTGTAAAACATTCTCAGAAAAAAAACTCAAACCTACTAAAAAATACATTAAAAAAATCACTTTCTAAAAATCTAGAACGGCGCAACATCAGGAATTAGGATCTTGGATATTGCCGGGAAATACAGTAATTCAAATTCTGAAAGCGCTTCTCATTGGTCGGCAGAAACCAGCCAATCAGAATAGGAGCAACAGTGACCCATTATAACCTATGGAGAAGTATTGACCAATCAAAATCAAAAGCGGGACAGTTCAAAATACAGTAAAAATGCAGAAAAGAGCTGATTGGTTGAGCTAGCGGGGGCTTGGCAATCCTGGCCAATCAAAATAGGAGCGACAGGGACCCATTATAACCTATGGAGAAGTATTGACCAATCAAAATCAAAGGCGGAACAGTTCAAAATACAGTAAAAATGCAGAAAAGAGCTGATTGGTTGAAGTAGCGGGGGCTTGGCTATCTCGGCCAATCAGAGCGCGAGCTACTTTCTCCCATTGTAGTTTATGGCCAGATCGGGGCAATGAAATCTCGGCTCTCAGCGCCGTGCGGCATGGAGTATGATTAGAAAAATCGTTTTTATTAAGTGTAAAATATTATCTGAAAAAGAACTGAAACCTTCTATAAACATACATCAATCAAATCTCCCATTGTAGTCTATGGCCAGATCGGGGCAATGAAATCTCATAATTGCTTAGCTAACAATGTATGGGCCTTATTGCCTCTCTCATAGTATCGTTGTTTAGAAAACAGAAGGAGCTTTTCCGTCCTCTCATACTCCAGAGATCGCAATTGGGATCGTATGCTAACTATTTCGCGCAATGTAGATCTAGATGGTTTATTACCCAGAGCAGCCTCCAATGCTTTCAATTGAAATTGTAGACTTTCCTTGCGTAAGTTGTCATTTTTTTTGAGCCTGCTTCCCAAGGCTATGCATCACGCTCTGATGACCGCCTTGTGTGCCTCCCATAGAATGACAGGTGACGAAACAGACCCTTTATTAGATTCAAAATAGTATGAGATGTGCTGGCTCAGCTGTTCTCGCATTGGAGAAAACTTAATCAGCCTCTCATTTAGACGCCAGTGGCATTGCCGGGTCGGGCCATACTCCCCCGCCAAAGATAGCGTAATTGGAGCATGGTCCGAACAAGTGATTTGGCCAATCTCTGCATCCGCCATCCGCCTCAATGCCACCACATTGCCCAAAAAATAATCAATGTGTGAGTGAGAGTTATGAGTGGAAGAAAAGTAAGAATACGAATTTTTCTACAGGATGGGCTATTCTCAATAAGTCGCACAATCCGTACCTCCGAACCTCCTTACGAAATGCCCTAGAAAGCATACTTGTGAATTATCACCCACTGTGACCCCCATATGCAGTCTGTCTGCCTTGTCCGAAAAGGCTAAGTTAAAATCGCCTCCTACAATGTGCATGGAGGGCATGAATCTTTGTAGTTTTTAAAGTACTTTCCAAAGAAATCGTATCTGAGCTTGGTTCGGAGCGTACAGATTGCACAGCGTGAGCTGAATCCCCAAATATGTACCATGCAAGATAATATACCTTCCCTGTGGGTCAATTACAGAGTCTGTAACCTGGAATGGGCATGTGCGGGACAACAAGATGGCCACCCCCGTTTTCTTTCTATCAATAGAGGACACATAGCTAGTTGGATAGAGACCCTTAGCAAAAGCAAAGTTTCCTTCCTTGTTGAAGTGAGTCTCTTGGATCAAGGCTATATAAGCCTTTGAGGCCCTCAATTCAGTGTGAAGCAAGCATCTCTTAATCACAGAATTCAGGCCCTTAGCATTGATAGAAATCAGCCATAGCGGCAAATAGATAGGATGATTAGCACATAAATCCAATTCCACTTGGAGCGCATATGCCCTAGCCAGGGCCGTTCCTAGGGGCGGGCAGGGCGTGCGGTCGCCCGGGGCGCCGAGGCTCCGCTCACCCGAGGGGGGCGCCGCGGCCGCCCTGCCCGCCCGGAGGAGCGCCCCTGACTCTGCGCGACTGTTTTATAATAGTAGCACAGAGCCAGCAGGTGCAGGGAGGAGGCGGGACGGATCGTTCCCGTCCTGACTCTTCCCCTGTATTAGCGTCACAAGAGGCGCACAGCTCTCACCGCGCCCCCTGTGACGCTCGATCTCCTCGGTGGCAGCTCTGCCGCCGAGGAGATCCCTGGGAGCTGCGTGCAGTGTAAGCAGCGTGATGACGTCACGCTGCTTACACCGCTCTGCAGCTCCCACCGCTGAGCAGCTCCAGACCGGGACGCGGGGACCCAGGTGAGTACTCTTTTTTTATTTTAGAATTACTTACAGGGCATCACTGGCTACAAGGGGGCATCACTGGCTACAAGGGGGGCATCACTGGCTACAGGGGGCACACTGGGTACACGGGGGAACCATGGCTACAAAGGTGGCACCTGGCTACAAGAGGGGCACCTGGCTACAATGGGGGCATCTGCTACAAGGGGGCATCACTGGCTACAAGGGGGCACCACTGGCTACAATGGGGGCATCCTGGCTACAAGGGGGCACCAAGGCTACAATGGGGGCATCCTGGCTACAAGGGGGCACACTGGCTACAAGGGGGCATCACTGGCTACAAGGGGGGCACACTGGCTACAAGGGGGCATCACTGGCTACAAGGGGGGCACACTGGCTACAAGGGGGCATCACTGGCTACAAGGGGGCATCACTGGCTACAAGGGGGACTAAGCTGGGTACAGGGGGCATCACTGGCTACAGGGGGGCAAGGGGGCATCACTGGCTACAGGGGGCATCTACTGGCTACAAGGGGCATCTACTGGCTACGGGGGGCATCTACTGGCTACAATGGGGGCATCACTGGGTACAATGGGGGCACACTAGCTACAATGGGGGCATCTCTAGCTACAATGGGGGCATCTCCTGGCTACAGGGGGCATCACTGGCTACAGGGGACATCACTGGCTACAGGGGCATCTACTGATAAAAGGGGGCATCTACTGGCTACAGGGGCATCACTGGCTACAGGGGGCATCACTGGCTACTACATGGCTACAGGGGCAATTACATGGCTACCATATGAAGATTCTATAGATGGGAGTTTGTATAGAGATAGGAATTGGTTGGAAAATGCTGATAAAAGGAGGAGTCTTAAAAATATTTTTTTTTGAAATTTTACAGTGAAGGTCGGGAGTAGTCTTCATGGCGTCTGGGACCGATGGAGAAGAAGAAGAGAAAGAGAACAACTCTTCAAAAACGCCCTCCGTGAGTCACTAGATATAACTTTACTGTAACCATTTATTTTGTGCAGAGCCTGTGTTCAGCGGGTATCCACCACTGTATGCTGGTAATATTGTTGAAGATAATGGTTTGTATTCAGCAAGGTCAGTTTGTATTATTCATCACTATGTGCGGGATATGTGGTCACGGTGTTGCTGTATTTGGTCACTATGTGGTGATATGTGGTCATGGTGGGTGGCATTATTCGGTCACTGTGTGCGTGTATATGTGGTCTTAGTGGTCTTGGGATTCTGTTTTGGTTAGCAGTGTTATTTGGTAACTGTAAGGACAATTATCTAGTAATTTTATATGTAGCAGATTGTGGTAAAGCTTTCTGTATATTTTAGATTTGGTTGATGGTGATGCACTGTGTTTCATTATGGAACATTATGTTACATGGGGGGGGGGGGGGGGGGGCGGAAATTTCTTCACCTCGCCCTGAGTGAAATTTAGCCTAGGAACTGCCCTGGCCCTAGCACTGTACTAGCACGAACTGTGACACGAAAGGGTGGGAATAGACAAGACAAGAAATAACAATTAACAAATAAAAACCTTATCATATTGCTACTATACATAAATGTAAATGGTATGTAAATGTGAAAAAACCAGTTTGCACGAGCCTGGAGCAGAGGAATGGCACGATACCTCCAAAAAGATGTTATAGTGCCTAGGAGGTAGGGACCACTGTTATTCGACCACATGAGATCCCACACGGAGAGAAAAAATAAAATAAAAAAAGATCCCATAACAGGCACATCCTCCGACGGGGTAAAAGTGGGAGGCATCGAGGTATCCATCCACTAGACCCTAATAGTTAGAACGTGGAGGGAACAGTCTCCACGTGAATTAGGGTGCTAGGAGCCAGAACAAGGCATGGGACAGGAAAGGGTACAGGGAGGAGAGGGATAGAAAAGAAGAATGCGAAGGTAGAAAGAGGAGGGGGGAGAGGAGGAGAGAAAAAAAAAAGAAGGGGGGGGGTGGGAAGGATAAGAGGTGTGCCCATTATGCAATCCCAACACCCTTGTGATAGAGGGGGCTAGTCAGTTAAAAACAATTATTCTATAGATACAATCCTAGATCAAGAACAGGTCAATATCATTAGAAGAACAAGACCTAAGTACATGTTAAAGACACTTAGATTGAGCATTCAAATTATTGACTATACTCAAGTCTTTGCTGGAGAGCCGGAACTCGACTAGGAACCCCCAGACCTCGGATTAGACCGTCATTGTTTTCTTCTCTGGGCTGGTTGCCAGACCGGGGGTGGAGGTGAAGATGGAAGTTCAAGGGTTTTCCCAAAAGGGGAATGTCCCCGGGACTGGGGAGGTTGGAAAACGGAGCAAAAGTGCCGGAGGTCTTTATGCATTTTGAGAGTAGAGGACTTTCTATCTCTTGTCGCAGTCAGCATAAAAGGAAATCCCCATTTGTAGACAATATTGCGGCTTTTGAGCTTAGAAAGCAGTGGTTTCAAACATCGGCGCTTGTATAGTGTCATCCACGACAGGTCTGGGAAGAGTTGGAAGTCAGATCCTTCGTATGTAATAGACTTTTGCTTTCGAGCCTGAGCCATTATCCGTTCTTTCAGCTTGTGGTCGTGCAGGCAGCATATTATATCCCTAGGATCACCAGTCCCAGATTTTGGCCTAAGGGCTCGATGGGCCCAATCAAATTTAATGCTGTGTGTAGAAGGTTCCTCTAGGATTGAATTGAAGCTGTTAGTATCTTCTGGCCCCTTAGATTCCGCCATGCCCCGAACTCGATTGTCGAGGTCTTCGAGGTGTCTAACTGTGTCTCTGATTGTTTGTGCTTGCGAGGACACCTGAGACTGTAATGTAGAGACATAGGATCTTGTTTCATTGTGAGCTCCTTCTAGGTCTTCCACTCTAGTCGCAATGGCTTTTAAATCTGAGCGGACTGCAGCTATCTCTATTTTGCAAGTGTCCTTAATTTCTGCAACCAGAGCCTTAAAATCACTATTGGTGGGGAGATGGCTAAGTTACTTTTTCCAGTCTTGAGGCTGATGTATGGAGATTCCATCCATATCAGAGGGATCAGCTAGTGATTCAGAGGAGGAGTGCCATGTAGCCCCAAGCGCACCCACTGAGTGTGTTGTAGAGTTAGTGTCCATTGTCAAGGCCGTCTCTTCCATTGGGCCAGGTAGGCCAGTGCCCGGGGGCCTTTCTTCGGCCCTTTCTTACTCGCTGCCTGCTCTTGTGCTTTAGAGTTCACAGCGCAGGCCGGGGCGGCGCCACCTATCTTCACTACGGCGCCGCCCTGCCTGCTCATTGAACAGTAAAGCGCAGGCACGGCAATTGAGCAGGGGCCCCGCGCGGCGGCCCCTGCTATCGTTGCTATGCCCCACCTGCACTTTACTATTCACAGCCCAGCAGGGCAGCGCGTAGTGAAGATAGGTGGCGCCGCCCCTGCCTGCTCTGTGAACTCTAAAGAGCAGGCGCGGCATCAATCAGCCACAGGTACTCCCGGCGGCCGGCGGGCAGTCTCCTCCATCCCCCGCCGGGCCGCTGGGAAATGTAGTTTTGGTGCGGCAGCGCAGCTGCACAGTGTCCCGGCCCCTTAAGGAAAAATTTTAAAAAAAAGGTCCCGCCTCTGCCCTCTTCAGAACAGCCGGCACCACAACAGCAGCAGCAGACGGGCACCAGGCCAGCCACACGAGGTATGTCCCGATTTGGGGGGACAGTGACTTAATGTCACTGTCCCCCACCTGTATGACCATGTCATTGTCTTGTCCCCCACTCGTTTGGCCATGTCACAGTGACTTGGCCATATGGGTGGGGGACAGTGACATGACAATCATGTAGCTTCTGCTTGTGGTCAGCCATCCATCCTGACCAGTGTCACTGTCCCGAGTCTCTTTTTATCATATAGTAATGGCGGGCCACATAGCAGTTACTATATGATAACAGAGACTCTGGGGGACAGTGGACAGGGTCAGGATGGCTGGCTGACCACAAGCAGAAGTTACAGGGAACTTAGTGTGTGTCCATCCTGTGCCTCCAGGCCAGCCACGCACAGCTTCCCAAGTTATATTAATTGCTGCGTAGCCGGTCTGGGGGCACAGGATGGCTGCCACCCATATGAGCCCCATGGTCATTGGCCCGCCATCTGTGCCCCAGGCCAGAAAACGCAGCAATTATTTTATAAAATGCTGCGTGGCTGGCCCGGAGGCACAGGATGGCTGGCCACATGATGGAGGGGCTATATGGGTCATGGACAGCCATTTCCCGTGCCCCAGACCAGACTACGCAGCAATTTATATAACTTAGGAGCTGCTGCGTGGTCTGGTTGGGGGGCCCAGTGCACAGCTCTGCCCAGGGGCCCATAATGCTGTTAAGACGGCCCTGTCCATTGTATCCTCTACTGGGTCGGGACAGTCCTGAGGTTTCAGAGATGCCTGGGAGTTTGTTTTTTTAGCTTGACTTGGGGTTTTAGGTGCCCTCGGCATGGTACAAAAGTCCTGAGTGCCCCAGGTAGGACTAGAAGCACTTAATGTATATAGTGTTACAGGAGGTCTCTGCGTGCCAGTAGTAGTCAGGTTCCTTAGATAATGCCTGAAGGTATGTCTGCCCTCTGGGAGCAGGTGTGATCTCTGGTGCCTGCGAGTAGCAGCGCTCCTTGTTTTTGCCAGGGTCAGGTTAATTACAGTTAGATAACAGCAACAGGTACACTTTTCACTGCTAACATTAACACTGTCCTGTGGTTCAGCAGGTGGAGAGGTCAAAATATATGTTTGCAGGAGCAAAAGACAAGGTAATGCAGTCCTCTAGTGGTGTACAATAGTTATTGCTGAGTGAAAGTAATGAAAGAAATGGCGGTCACAGGCTGCAATGGCAGGAAATTTCCCGGGCTTATTTATCCAGTGATGGCTATCTAGACATAGCTGTACAATATTGTAATAAACAGTGAGCGATATGGAGAAAATTGCTGCCTTGCAGTCCGCCCGGTCTCTTGGGGTGAATTAAGCAGTACCTTCTCACAGTGCAGGATAAGGAGTCGTGTATTAGTTTTTCCTCTGCTGCTCTTCCCCGGAGGTGTGTGCTTCCTTCCCCCACTCCAAATGGCTGCCTCAATAAACAGTGCAGGGCCAAGCTATGGCATTCACAGGGGTTTATATGTGTGACGGGTGCTCTTCGGCGTTTCTCTTCTACCTCTCGGGTCCACTGGAGCTGTGCTGCTGCCTCCCAGCGTGTCGTCCCAGTCTGTATGGGATTGCAGAGACGCGGATTTCAGGGCTCCATCACCCGGATCAGCGTGGGATAGTTCCGGACCGCGGTGTCCCTGCATGACAGCAGGAATCTCGGGTGGGTCACCATCAAATTGCGCTGCTTCCCTCCAGCTATGCATCGCAAGCTGCGGGCGGGCTCCGTACAGCAAATCACCAGAACTCCAGCAGCCGGAGCGATGTGCGACACCCCTGGAGCGCGGCGCCTCCACGACTCAGCCTCCGGATCTTCAGGAGTCACGGCACGCTCACCAGCAGGTCTAGGCCATCTGTCGCTGCCCAAATGCTCCGGATCACACTCCAGCACCGTCACAATGTTCCTCGGATATACCGTACACTCTCCAGCCGCAGATACCAGGATAGATGCAGAATTAGCCCCCTAACTTAGCATCAGGTCTCAGGAGAGAGTCAACTATGTGGCCATCACGATCGGTGCCAGGCCACGCCCCCCAGCAAGTCAAGTTTATGTATAAGATAGGTAAGATGATTTTCTATACAAAGATGGTAGCCTCACGTTCAAAGCTGTAGTTGATGGTAAGATATGGAGTCTGAATTTCAAAAGAGCAAACATTGTTACCATTTTGCTTGTCAGTGACTGTTCTACATAAATAGCTTGATTATTGTTTTATCAGGCGATAAAAAGCCTGATGTAACCATTTTACCACAGTAAAGTTATCACTTAAACAGGCGCCGGAAATTGAGGAGTCAGAGCCGGAGCTTTGGCTTACTGACTTCACAGCCCTGAAGGTAAGTTTGTCAGAGACAGACTGCCAGCTGTGACTGTGTGAAGAAGTTACCTCAGCGTGTAAAACACATTAAAATCACCTCCCGATCACCAAATCTCTCACTCCAGTGAATTCATCTACCCTAGATTTGACCCTTTTGTGATAATGATTACTCTCCACTGACCCCGAACTCTGACCCCACCTGTGTCCAAAAATCTCCAGTGACTGGCGACCAAAAATCTCCAGTGACCGGCAACCAAAAATCTCCAGTGACTGGCGACCAAAAATCTCCAGTGACCGGCAACCAAAAATCTCCAGTGACCGGCAACCAAAAATCTCCAGTGACCGGCGACCAATAATCTCCAGTGACCGGCGACCAAAAATCTCTAGTGACAGACGAACAAAAATCTACAGTGACCGGCGATCAAAAATCTCCAGTGACCGGCGACCAAAAATCTCCAGTGATTGGCAACCAAAAAGCTCCAGTGACCACGTCTAAAAAAGTACTGGACATGCTATAGTTTCCTTGCCCAAGGCTGCCCAAGCTTATTGGATCAGTAGCAATATTCCTGCCACCTAGTTTTACCCCTTGATAGATAAGGTATTACCACCTCATATAACGTGATCAGTGCCCCCCTGATCACTCTACGTTGAGCCCCGCCAGTGACCTGTGACAAAAATCTCCAGTGATCGGTAACAACATTTTGTGTCAGGTAACAATACACCTGCCACCTAGCTTTACCCCTGGATTAGTAGGTTATTATAACTTTGAACTTCAGCTGCATCTGATTACAAATTACAAAATAAAAAAATATAAGTTTATAAAGTATCTAGGGGAAACACTTGCTGTTAGATTAGGCAATGTTCACACGGCTTATTCAAGTCGAAATTGCAGGCCAGATTTCGCCCGCAGTTACGGCTTGAATAAGGGGCGGGACGGGGGCAGGGGCGCAGCGGGGGAGCTGCTCGCCGGCCCTATAAACAATGCATTATTGTGATAGATGTGAATATAATGTGGGGGCTTTCCTAGTAACAAACTTTGTCCTTTGTACAATAGTGGGTTGAATGAATTCTCCTGATATACTATAGGTTAATATTTATCAATAATTTGTTTAACAATGTGAGTCTCTTTACAGAAAGTGGTTACAAATACTAACTTATTATCGGTATTTTTAGATTTATATTTTTATCTTGAAGTGGTATTTTTCTTTCCTTATTATTTCCAATTTTTTCAGCCCTATTTAAAATCCATTCTGGATATTTTCTATATCAAAGTCTAGAAAAAATATCACCACTTTCCTCGATAAATTGTACAATAATAATAATCTTTATTTATATAGCGCCAACAAATTCCGCAGCACTTTACAATGTAGAGGGTATAAGTGTCAGACAAAAGACAGACATTACACAATGAAAACTACTTACAGATGAGACACTAGGTATGAGGGCCCTGCTCACAAGAGCTTACAATCTATGAGGGTGCCTGGGGGAGAAAAAGGGGGAGAAGTGCTAAGTTTACAATGGTCCAGCCTTGTTTCATAAATATGGGGTGGTTTATATAAAATTTAGTGAACCTGCCACCCAGACCATACATCTATACACAGATAAGTGCCTGTGAGTGCCCTAGTGTAGGGAGTGAAAGAAGCATGTGTGATAGAAGGTGTGGGTTAGCAATTAGGGATCTTGGTAGGCCTGCCTAAGAAGATGTATTTTCAGGACACTCTTGTATATTAGTAGATCAGTTATATTTACTCCTCATGAGTTCACCAACTGGTATTGCTCTTATCATATGCTTCTGGTGACATGAATTAGCATATAAAATGTTATTGCTGACTGTCGGTTTTCATATGTGGAAGTATGTACTCTCCCACAACCACTATCCCCAAACAAGGTAATATCCAAAAAATTGATGGCAACCCTGTCAAACTGGAACGTAAATCGTAGTCCAAAAGCATTATGATTGAGAAATTGAATTAAATCTTGTATGGGCGCCACATCATATCTCCAAATGACCACCATGTCATCTATGTAGCGGCCATACCAGACAGTATCATTAATTAAAGGATTATTTAAAGAAAAAACAAAATATTCTTCAAACCACGATACAGATAAATTAGCCAATGATGGAGAGACTTTAGCTCTGATTAAGGCAGCAGTTTTTTGAAGATAAAACTTATGATTAAAGAAAAAGTAGTTGTGGGAGAGTAGATTCTCCACTGCAAGCAAGATGAAATTAATCAAATCTTACTCATAAAGTGAATACTTCCATAAATGTAACTCAGTGGCTCGTAGTGCTAATATGTGTGGGATCACCGTATACCAGGACTCTGTCACATGTGAGCCAACAATAATGATCTACCCATTTAATATTATCCACTATTTTTAAGACATGTTTAGTATCATTAAGAGAACCAGCACATCTCTTGTCCAGGGGATTGAGGATAAAAAAGATACCAGAATCGGTATGTTAGGATCTATTTCAGGAAAAATGGAATTCTATTTTAACAGAATGCTCTATTCAGCTAATGAAACCAGCGACGATATTTGCAAAATCCAAGAGTCAATTAAAGTTTACAAAGATAACGATAAGTATGTTATGTTGGATAAAAAAAATTAAAATGAATATTGCCGAGATGGGGAAAGACATTATTTAAATAAAGAGATGTCATGGACTACGAATTTAAGACAATGTATGATTGGAGTACGTGGAATATGAATACGCCAAAATCCATTTTTGAAAACCTGCAAGACTCCATTCACACCTCTAGCCAGTAGAAAGAAGGTCAGCTTCAATGAATCTGACACCTTGGCCTTGTGATCAGGATAAAATGTATGACAATACACCTTCACAAAACAAGATAGGTGCTCCTAATGCCATTTCAAAAAATGAAATTGTAGAAAGAAGATATCCGCAACGGAATCACAGAAGAATATGAAGACCATACAGACAAATGAGATCATTAACTTATCTTCTTATGTGCTTTCCCAAATTGAAATGACATTGCTAAGGTATTAGGATCTAGTAGTTTGCAGCCTTTTCTGCCAGGGAGGAGCCCAACTTATTTATGAGTATACTTTAGCCTCACCCACTCAAGGCTAGCCACACCCACCTTTCATTTTTTCACAGGTTTCTATCTATTCACAGTCATAGGAAGAATCGACCATGGGTGGGTGGAGCTAGCTGTGTGTAGGCGGGGCCATCAACCACTCATGAATATACTGGACTCTTCTCTGGCAGAACAGGCTGCAAACTGATAGATTTGAGCATTGAATGCTCTGAAACTTCTGCATCCTACAGAATAAGGGACACAGCACTGGAAACAGCATGTCTGTCACTAGCCTGTGCTGCCCTCAGCGAGGAAGGCATAACCTATGTGACAGGGTCCCTATAAAGGGGATGTGTCATCAGAAAATGACCTAATGTTTAACTGTGTATTTAACTGTTTCATGTTAAATACATTTTGTGAGATTTTTTGGTTGTGTTTTTTTTCATATCACCATCAATAAGTCCACCAGTTTCCACTTTGACCACTAGATCTAATAATAGTCTGAACCTTCCTGTTCTGTAGAGAAAACTTTTCAGCAGTCTCCTCATTATCAGCACAGGCAGGATTACACTGAAAGGTGACAACAATGTGTACAGATAACACAGGATCCACCAGTCACAGGGAGATGTCACAGCTCCCCCTCTCCTCTTCTGTGACTTGCCAGCCTGAGTGTGCGGTAGTATAAGACCTCAGGTATTTCTCAGTAACTAGTCATTGGACTGTGGTAAGGGCGGGAGAACTTTGCTGAGCTGGTGAGACTCTCGGATGTTGTTCTAGCTGCGCCGTATCATGGACTATACACTTGTGGTCTCATCATTCAGGACATGTTAGGAAGCCTAGGTTCAGGTGATGTCTTCCGTCTTGGCAGAAATGTGAGAATTTCGGATATGCTTTGTGCATCTGAGGCAGTTTTGCCTGTGGTTGGCTTTTGTGGCTGCATATTCAGTGTATAACTGGGCTATGAAGGAATTGCTGCTTATCCGTAGTGGCCTCCAATTGTGTTACTGCGAAACAAAATGAATAAGGACACAGTGCCCGACTTCATAGCAAATACTGAACATTTTGGTTCACTTTAAAGGTGTTTTCCAGTTCCTGAAAAAAAAAATCTAATAGGCAGCACCCCTGTAACCTCTGCAGCAATACTGGCAGCACTCACTCTGGATATGTACTGTGAGACAGTGACAGGCAGAGTTATGGAGGGAAGATATATTTCCCCTAGATTGGTCTCTTATGTGGCTTTGGAGAGTGTGTGGATCAATGTGTGTCACCGAGAGGCCTGGTCTTGGTGAAGGAAGGCCGACAGTTTGTGTGTCAGTAACACTATGTTACTGACACAGTTTAGTATAAGCAGTTCCAATCCACTTTGTCCGGGTCGGCTTTTCCTGGAGTGGTCAAAGAGCAGGGTGGATGGCCACTCCCACGCACCAGGTGAGGCTGGTGCTGGGCCTATAAAGCCTGGGTCTGCAGGCCTATGTGTGGGTTCTGCTGTATACGCTATGCCTGAGAGGAAAGACCCACTGTGAAGACGTCTTGCTGTGAGTGCTGAGCTTGGTTAAAGACTATTTAGGGAACTCCATGTCTAGTAAGTGCTCAGCCGTGCAGGTCTTTATTTTCTGTTTGCCTGAAGTTAAGACTTGTTTTGTTTTCAGTTTTTGCACTTGCTAAAATAAACCCAGGCAACGCCTGGACTTGAACTTGAAGTTTGTGTCATTGTCTTTGTCTGCTGAAGCCCACGCTGCCTATCTGTTGCTGGTCCCCCTCACAGTACGTGCACTCACCATGGTGAGGCCTGTTCTGAGTGGAACCTGTCTTGTTAAGCCACTCTGTGGTCTTGGCCACTGTGCTACAGCTCAGTTTCAAGGTGTTGGCAATCTTTTTATAGCCTGGGCCATCTTTATGTAGAGCAACAATTCTTTTTTTCAGATCCTCAGACAGTTCTTTGCCATGAGGTGCCATGTTGAACTTCCAGTGACCAGTATGAGAGTGGTAACACCAAATTTAACACACCTGCTCCCCATTCACACCTGTGACCTTGTAACAGTAACAAATCACATGACACTGTGGTGAACCGGGCGCAGAGAGGTGCAGAGGAGAGGACCAGAAGCAGAAGTAGCCACAGCTTAGGGGCTGCTTTTCTGGTCACAGCAGCTAACACTCTCATCAAACGTACCTCTCATGCCTCTACCTCTTCGGCACCAGTGAAGAGGGGGTTTGCACTGTGGATATTGTTGGTAGTTGTTCCCCCGTAGTTGTTCCCTCAACTGCCTTCGTTGGGAGCTGTGCGAAGTGCCCTTGATGTGCGGTACAGAAAATGACAGGCAGGAGACAACAGGTTACCTTTTAGAAATGATCTTAGGCCTCTTTACTTCACTCCAGGCAAGATGGAATATACATGGCAGTGGTCAGCATTCAAATTACATCACAGTCCTTCCAGTCCAAGGCATTCAGCAGACTAATGCAGAATAGTGTTCATAAATAAAGTACCTAGCCTAGATGCCTTCCAGAACTGCTATATCTGATATCACCTGAGTATCATGCACAGCCCTGCTGAGTCCTTCTATATTCGCTTTTCCTATTTTCTTGATCCACTCCCAAGTGGCCAGGGAAGATAAGAATCTAGAGCTGACCTCTGAGCCAAGAGGCAGCACAGCCTATGTCAGGGTGGCATGATGGATTGGACCTCTGATAGCTGCAGATGCGGATGATGATGCTGATAACGCAGATAAATGGAAAAACCTAGAACAGTAAATTGACCTAGTTTAAATAACCTACCACTTCCCCCACACTTAGGGCGACATGTATGAACGGGATTTACGCCTGTGTTCTGGCGTATTCTGCGCCTCACCAGCTCGAATCCCCTGTCGGATGCAGGGATGCGATGTTAGGCGCAGCTTTCGCCACTTTCGGCTGCGCCTCACATGAAGGGGCGAGCAATGGGCGCGGTGTGGGCGAGGTGTAGGCGTTCCGGGGCGGGACGCGGCACGCTCAAAAACTCTGAGGCATGTACGATCACGGGTCGGCAAAGTGCGGCGCATTGCAGGGCTCAGCAGCTCCGACAGGCAGACATGGTTGATTCTGGTCTAAATGCTCCGGCGGAGGCGAAGTGAAGCGAGAACAGAACATGCGAGGAAACATAGAAGATCGCAAAAGAAATCTCGGCGCTCAGCTCCGTGCGGCATGGAGTATGAATAAAAAAAAAAACGCCTTTATTAGGTGTAAAACATTCTCAGAAAAAGAGCTCAAACCTTCCAAAAAATAAAAAAAATCACTTTCCAAAAATCTAGAATGGCGCAACATCAGGAATTAGGATCTTGGAAATTGCCGGGAAATACAGTAATTCAAATTCTGTAAGCTATTCTCTTTGGTCGGCATAAACCAGCCAGATCGGGGCAATGAAATCTCGGCTCTCAGCGCCGTGCGGCATGGAGTATTAGTAAATAAATCATTTTTATTAGGTGTAAAATATTATCTGTAAAAGAGCTGAAACCTTCTATAAACATACATTAATAAAAATCACTAACAACGCGTTTGTCGCCGAGACCGGCGCAACATCGGGAATTGCAATATAGAGAATTGCCGGGCAGTACAGTAATTCAAATTCTTTAAGCTCTTCTCATTGGTCGGCAGAAACCAACCAATCAGAATAGGAGCGACAGGGACCCATTCTAACCTATGGAGAAGTATGGACCAATCAAATGAAAAGGCGGACAGTTCAAAATACAGTAAAAAAGGCAACTCTTGCACACTACATACTCCCTCACTAAAAAATAAGCTGTCATCGGCATCTGATTTGTAGAAAAATGAGAAAATATCTGAAAAATATAAAACATTATAGAACATAAATAGTGTGTCAATTGTACCTTATGGTTCACCATACCAAAAATATGAAGAGACACAAATGACACATCAAAAATGTTATTATGGCAGGATACATGGGAAATTCCAAAATGCTACTTTGAAATTGTCCATTTCTTTGGGGGTATAGTGACATAAAGGGAATGTGGACCGGGGTAAAGTCCATGACTTAAACTAGGGAATGGGAGCTCTTGGCAAAGTACAGAGTCTTTTGCAGGCATTATGGAATGCAAGGGGTTAAATGAGGTAGAACAAAACACAGTCCATGTGGCTCTTGTACATTAGAGTCTCTTACAGGGATGTCAAAAGCACAAAGGGCAACGTCTTAGAAAAGAATCCACAGGTCAGAGTCTTGCCTTTGGGATCTTTTTGTGTGAAGACCACCCAGCCCTCATGGAAAAGGCATAAACTTCCAATAAAAAAGGTTTCTGAGCATCAGGATGGGACAGAATGGGTACAGAGGCGAGAGCTGATTTTAACTTAGAAAAGACTTCTTTGGCCGTAGGTGGCCATAGCTAAGGGTTGCCATTCTTCTTGATGAGTGACACAATCGGTGCCACCACCGTCGAGAAATGTGAGATTAAATGCCTGTAATAATTGTCAAAACCCCTAAACGCTGTATGGCCCGGAGACACAACTTTGCCAGATCCATCTGCAAACCCTTGTTTGAGATGATATACAGTGGTAAAAGAAGTATTTAGTCAGCCACCAATTGTGCAAGTCCTCCCACTTACAAAGATGAGAGAGGCCTGTAATTGACATAATAGGGAGACCTATGAGAAATGAGAAAACAAATCCACAAATCACATTGTCTGATTTGTAAATAATTTATTTGCAAATTATGGTGGAAAATAAGTATTTGGTCACCTACAAACAAGCAAGATTCCTGGCTCTCACAGATCTGTAACTGCTTCTTTAAGAGGCTCCTCTGTCCTCCACTCATTACCTGTAGTAATGGCACCTGTTAGAATGTGTTATCAGAATGAAAAACACCTGTCCACAACCTCAAACCGTCACACTCCAAACTCCACTATGATGAAGACCAAAGCGCTGTCGAAGGACATCAGAAACAAAATTGTAGCCCTGCACCAGGCTGGGAAGACTGAATATGCAATAGGCAAGCAACTTGGTGTGAAGAAATCAACTGTGGGAGCAATAATTAGAAAATGGAAGACACACAAGACCACTCATAATCTCCCTCGATCTGGGGCTCCATGCAAGATCTCACCCCATGGGTTCAAAATGATTACAAGAACGGTGAGCAAAAATCCCAGAACCACAGGGGGGGGGGGGGACCTAGTGAATGACCTGCAGAGATCTGGAACCATCGTAACAAAGGCTACCATCAATAGCACACTGTGCCGCCAGAGACTCAGATCCTGCAGTGCCAGACGTGTCCCTCTGCTTAATCCAGTACATGTCCGGACCCGTCTAAAGTTTGCTAGAGAGCATTTGGATGATCCAGAAGAGTATTGGGAGAATGTCATATAGTGAGATGAAATCAAAGTAGAACTGTTTGGTAGAAACACAACTCGTCATGTTTGGATGAGAGAGAATGCTGAGTTGTATCCAAAGAACACCAGACCTACTGTGAAGCATGGGGGGGGGGGGCAACATCATGATTTGGGGCTGTTTCTCTGCAAAGGAACCAGGACAACTGATCCATGTAGATGAAAGAATGAATGGGGCCATGCATAGTGAGATTTTGAGTGCAAACCTCCTTCCATCATTGAAGATGAAACTTGGGTCGGTCTTTCAGCATGACGATGATCCCAAGCACACCACCAGGGAGACGAAGAAGTGGCTTAGTAAGAAGCATGTCAAAGTCCTGGAGTGGCCTAGCCAGTCTCCAGATCTCAACCCCAAAGAAAACCTTTGGAGGGAGTTGAAAGTCCATGTTGCCCAGCGACAGCCCCAAAACATCACTGCTCTAGAGGAGATCTGCATGGAGGAATGGGCCAACATACCAGCAACAGTGTTTGTCAACCTTGTGAAGACTTACAGAAAATGTTGGACCTCTGTCATTGCCAACACAGGAGATAGAACAAAGTATTGAGATGAACTTTTGTCATTGACCAAATACTTATTTTCCACCATAATTTACAAATAAATTCTTTCCAAATCAGACAATGTGATTTTCTGGATTTGTATTCTGATTTTGTCTATCATAGTTGAGTTCTACCTATGATGTCAATTACAGGCCTCTCTCATATTTTTAAGTGGGAGAACTTGCACAATTGGTGGCTAAGTAAATACGTTTTCCCCCACTGTACCCGAGAAACGACAGACAGGTCTGGTGGAAGAGGCACTTCTCCAGTTTGGCATAGAGGCAGTTGCTGCATAGACGCCTCAGGACCTGGCACACATGGATCCGGTGGGAATCAAGGTCATGCAAGAACACTAGGATGTCATACAGGTAGACAACAACACAGAAATACAGGTGGTCCCTGAAGATGTTGAAACATTCCTGGAATACTGCCAGGGTGTTTACACAGCCCTAAGGGCATGACCAAGTACTCAAAGTGCCCATCCCGAGTGTTGAAGGCCGTCTTACACTCGTCCCCCTCACGGATCCGAATGAGTCCAGCTTAGAGAAAACTTTGGCACCAGAGGCGCTCAACAGCTCGGTGATCAATGGCAATGGATACCAATTTTTGATGGCTATTTTGTTGAGGCCATGATAGTCAATACACAGGCGTAGAGAACCGTCTTTCTTCTTGACAAAGCAGGAGAAGTAGACTTACCGATAAACCCCTTCTGGAGGTTTTCTTGTATGTAGGTTGACATGGCTTGAGTTTCTGTTAGAGACAGAGGATAGACCCTACCCTGGTGAGGGCTAGTATCAGGCAGTAGTTCTATAGGACAATCGTATGGACGATGAGGAGGACGGGACTCACTCTGCTTCTCGGAGAAGATGTCAGCAAAGTCTTGATATGGAGTGGGAAGACCTGGCAGTGGTTTGGAGGACATTAGTGAGAAGTGGGGTGAACCAGGCGAGGTGCCAACAAACAACAAGACTGGCCGTCTTGACCCCAATGCATGACTTTGCCGGTTTTCCAGTTGAGCATAAGGGCATGACACTGCAGCCCTGGAATACCCAGGAGAACTGTAGAGGAAGAATGAGGCAGTACATAAAATGTGATTCTCTCCTTATGCAATGCCCCAACTTAAAGGGACAACAATCCAGTATGGAACTGAACAGAGTCAAGGAGAAGCTCTGCGCTGACTGAGGAGATGACCAAGGGTTTATCCAAGTGGACCTCCAGAAGACGATACTTGGTCACCAGGCCTGTGTTTATGAAATTCCCGGCTGATCTTGAGTCCAGAAAAGTGGCAACTTAGAACTGGATACCAGAATCGTTCAGGATTTGAACCGGTGTGATCAGTTATGTAGCGCAATTACTCACACCTCGGGATGCCTCTCACATGTGGCCTAAGTGTGTGCATTTCCTGGATGTTGCAGATGGTGCAGGCAACTCTTGCGGTAGTAATCAAGGATGGCATGATAGAGGCACAGGTTCTCCTCACGTCGTCGAGATAGTTCTTGTGGAGTCAGGTGGCCTCTATCCGTTTGCATAGCCTCTTCAGCAACTAACAGGGAAGGTGGCAGTGGTGGCCATTGAAACACCGGAGCAAGACAGGGTAGATGATATAACCTGACCGGTTCGTGATCCAGATGGTGCTTCTGTCTCTCCAAAAAGCTTATGTCAAGATGAGCTCACTCAGGGAAGATGGATGATCTCAGGTGGACAGGGCATCTTTTATCTGGCTGAAGAGGCCATTCTTGAACAAAGCACTCAACGGCGTATTATTCCAGGACAATTCCGATGCCAGGGTGCAAAATTATACTGTGTAGTCCCCTACGGAGGAGTTCCTTTGCAGCATGTTCCTCGAAAACACTGCAGAATTCTTGTAGGAATGTAGCAAGCTTGGCTGTGACGAGGTCATCTCTCTCCCAACGAAGAGTAGCCTAGGCCAGGGATTTTATGAAAAGGAGGTTTACCACGGAGACCACCTTGGACCTTTCAGTTGAGAAATGACTGGCCGTTAGTTCCACGTACATGGAGCACTGGGGTGATGAAGCCCTTGCAGGCCTTAGGGTCCCCATCAAATTAATTTCATCAGCATGGACAAACGGAGCTTGGGGCCAACAGACACCACCGGATATGCTGCCGCTGAGGGAGCCAAAGAAGCCGGGCGCTGCTGCTGAGTGGTGAGGAGCTGCTGCTGAGGAGGAGCTTCTGCATCATGGCATCATGGTTATGCTGAGCCTGTTGTACGATCTGCTCAGCCACGATGTTGTTGAGGTACATTGGCGGGATCCATGGCCGGATCAAAATGACCCGACAGTGTAGTAGTAGATCCCCTGGACCACAACAGACAATGGTGTAAGCCGCACCAGGGAACAGAGTCTACGGGGCAGCTGGTATTCACCAGAGACTGCCACAAAACGTATTGGACTAGCTGCAACAAGCAAACCTCAAGGTCGCTACACCTGGTGAAACTTGCCTGTGGTGGTGGTCGAGGTGTGGCGTGGTACAGAATTGCAAGGCAAGCTCTTTGTCAGGGACAGGCAGAAAGGTCAGGACAGGCAGCAAAGGTTCGTGGTCGAGGGACGTAAGCGGAAGGTACAGGTACACAGAATATCAGGAACATATACAGAAATGCTTTCTTTCAAGGCACAAGGCACTATTGATCCGGCAATGGATAACAGGGAAAGGCAGGCTTAAATAGAGTCAGCGTCTGGCTGCAGTCAATCACTGGTGCACCGGCACGAGGGGTGAGGATGCGTACATTGGCCGGCAGACCCCACACTGGGAGCACGGAGCAGTAAGTTACTGCAGCTGGGGACCGGGCTATGAGTGCACCTATGGCAAGACATGTGGGTCACAGTGCCACTCACAGCAGAAGCACGGGCGCACCCATGACCCAGTGTGAGGGTCGTGTGGGTTCCTTTGACACTATCTGCTAGGACATGCCATCAATGTCTCATAGGTGGGGATCTGGGAATCACAGCTATCTCCCAAAAGAGCCCTGATACATCTCCACACCATAGTGACTGAATATTACCACCATACCATAACAATGTATCACCTTATTCAATATTAAGGACGGCATGTATGAATTTGCATATGCCTTTCTGTTGCCGTATATTGCCGGTTCCTTAAAGGCATATGACCAAACTTGGTGCGTGATGACACATTTTAATGCGCCAAAGTTTTATGTGGAACTGCCCGACAAGGTTTGGCGCATTACACTCTGTGCCCCATAGAATGTTTGTCGTATTAAACTCTATGTAATGCGCCAAACATTTTCATACACAAGGAGACAAGTATGAAAGAAGGTGCTGCAAAGTGAATATCTTGCTTTCTTGCTTTCAGTGTATAATGCGCCTGAATGTATGAGAGTGATTGTTGTTCGATAATCAATGGCATCTAAAGTTCATCGCGCCTCGCCTGTGTGTTTGGTGTATTATGTAAAGAAGTATAAAGGTTATAGATAGGCTGAAAATAAAATCAAAGTCATTAGAATAACATGTCAGAGAACAGAAACTATGGTACTGATCTTGCTTGGTGGACCACAGGTCCCAGCAATACCTGTGCTGAGCTGGCTCTTACTGTGTGCAGAATAGAAGGTAAGAGCAGCAAAAATAAATGTATCATCATTATTTTGTATATTTTATCCATATTTTTCTCATTTGATATTCCTGTTCTAGGACTTCGTAAATTTTCATCACCGTTCAGTACAATAATTCTCAATTAGACCAATAATACACCAGGGGGCGCAACTGCATTAGTTGTAGGCAAGGTCCTCTGGAAACTACTAACATGCTCGCTCTCACCACACCAGCTCCGGGAAGAAAGAGCTCAACAAGGTAACAATTAGTATCTAAACTGGCAACATCTTAGTAGTATAATATTGTACCGTGTTAGCCATAGAAAGTAGTAGAAGAGTGAAAAAATCAGGCTATGCCCTTTGAGGCTAACTGAGTATATTTGATGGTGAGCTTTCGAGAGCACTAGCTCCCTTCTTCAGACATGATGTTATACAGGAAACTGAAAATTCACAGACTTTTTATACACAGAAGACATGGACCTTCAAAGAAACTTAGAGTCTTTTAAAATAACAAAATGCAATATAAGCAGAGAAGTCATTAACAACAGGTAAAGAAATAAACAATCTGGAAACTTGTGAGGCGTGACGGAGGGATCAGTAATTCCTGCTGTTATCTCTTAGCCATCAGGTCGTGATTTGTGGTCCTCACAATTCACACATAGTTTGACATAAAGCTAGCATGGATATTTAGAGTTTTAAATATCATATAACCCTATATATCACAGAGCTCAGCTTCTCTCCTCTATCATATAACCCTATATATCACAGAGCTCAGCTTCTCTCCTCTATCATATAACCCTATATATCACAGAGCTCAGCTCTTCTCCTCTATCATATAACCCTATATATCACAGAGCTCAGCTTCTCTCCTCTATCATATAACCCTATATATCACAGAGCTCAGCTTCTCTCCCTCTATTATATAACCCTATATATCACAGAGCTCAGCTCCTCTCCTCTATCATATAACCCTATATATCACAGAGCTCAGCTTCTCTCCTCTATCATATAACCCTATATATCACAGAGCTCAGCTTCTCTCCTCTATCATATAACCCTATATATCACAGAGCTCAGCTTCTCTCCTCTATCATATAACCCTGCATATCACAGAGCTCAGCTCCTCTCCTCTATCATATAACCCTATATATCACAGAGCTCAGCTTCTCTCCTCTATCATATAACCCTATATATCACAGAGCTCAGCTTCTCTCCTCTATCTTATAACCCTATATATCACAGAGCTCAGCTTCTCTCCTCTATCATATAACCCTATATATCACAGAGCTCAGCTCCTCTCCTCTATCATATAACCCTATATATCACAGAGCTCAGCTCCTCTCCTCTATCATATAACCCTATATCTCACAGAGCTCAGCTTCTCTCCTCTATCATATAACCCTATATATCACAGAGCTCAGCTCCTCTCCTCTATCATATAACCTAATATATTTCACAAGCTGTGCAGTTGATTGTGTCCTTTAAGACTCACAAAACACAAAAAACAAGGGAGGGGGGAGACAATAAGGCGCACCAATATAGTGTAGCATTTAGATTTGAATAAATAGAATTATCTAAATCTTATTTTGCTCACCTGAGCTGGTTGTACATGTCTATGGTACAATTCATATAAGCATATTGTGACGGCTGGGTAGTGGATCCGCCGGACCACCGCAAGCGATGGTAGTTAAGCCACGCCAGGGAACGGAATCTAAGTAGCCCCCGGTTTTCACCAGAGCCCGCTGCAAAGCAGGATGGACTTGCTGCGGCGTGAGGCTACCAGGTTGTCCCCCCTGACGTGACTTGCTTGCGATGGCGGCCAAGGTGCAGCGTGGTACAGAATCGTAGTCCGAGAATCATAGTCGTAGGCAGGCAGAAGGTCAAGGCAGGCGGCAATGCGGCAGGCGGCAGCGGATGCAAGAGACCTGCGGGCCTGTGGCGTGGGACCTTGTTCCGAGCACAAGTGACACAGGCGAGGGTGAAGTCCTTGACATCCTGTGCTAGAGTCGGCCACCAGTAGTGCCGCGAGATCAAAGCATAAGACTTCCGAGCTCCGGGATGGCCAGCCACAAAGGAGCTATGCCCCCACTCCAGAATCTTCCTCCTGAGTGCCAGCGGCACGTAAGTCTTGCCCGTAGGAATGTTTTGGAGACCTGCGGGAGCCACGTGAACCAACCGTTCGGGGGGAAATGATGTGTTGTGACACGGGTTCTTCACCGACCACGTCCGAGGCACGAGAGAGGGCATCAGCCTTGACGTTTTTCTCAGCAGGCCGGAAATGTATACGAAAATCAAACCGAGAAAAAAAAAGAGACCACCGGGCTTGGCGAGGGTTAAGACGTTGGGCCGTCTGAAGATACAACAAATTTTTGTGGTCTGTAAAGATGTCGATTGGGTGACGAGCCCCCTCCAGCAGATGTCGCCACTCCTCTAGGGCTAACTTGATGGCCAAGAGTTCCCGGTCCCCAATGGCATAGTTCCGCTCAGCCGGCGAAAAGGTCTTAGAGAAGAACCCACATGTGCGAATCTTGCCTTTGGAACTTCTCTGTGTGAGGACCGCCCCTGCCCCCACGGAAGAGGCATCCACCTCCAAAGAGAACGGTCTCTCGGAATCAGGCCGGACCAAGACAGGAGCAGTGGAGAAGGCCGTCTTTAGATCCACGAATGCCTTCTCAGCCTCCGGAGGCCAACATCTCGGGTTCGCATTCTTCCTAGTAAGGGCCACGGTGGAGAAGTGGGAAATAAATTGCCGGTAATAATTTGCGAAGCCCAGGAAGCGCTGTATCGCCCGAAGACCGACAGGACGGGGCCATTGTAGCACCGCAGAGAGTTTTGCCGGGTCCATCTTTAGGCCTTCAGCCGAGACTATGTAGCCGAGGAAAGGTAGGCTGGTCCGATGGAATAAACATTTTTCCAGCTTGGCGTACAGTCGGTTGCTGCGCAGACGTTGCAGAACCTGGCGAACTTGGGCCCGGTGAGTCTGAAGATTAGGGGAGAAAATCAGGATGTCATCTAGGTAGACTATGACGCAGGTGTACAAAATATCCCGGAAGACATCATTGACGAGTTCTTGGAACACCGCTGGAGCGTTACAGAGCCCAAAGGGCATCACGAGGTACTCAAAATGTCAATCTCGGGTATTGAACGCCATCTTCCACTCGTCCCCCTCCCAAATTCTGATGAGGTTATAGGCTCCTCGCAAATCCAACTTGGAGAACACTTTAGCCCCCTTGAGACGGTCAAACAGCTCTGAGATCAGTGGGAGAGGGTAGCGGTTCTTTACGGTGATCTTATTTAGACCCCTGTAGTCTATACACGGACGGAGGGAACCATCCTTCTTCTGCACGAAGAAAAACCCGGCTCTGGCTGGGGAGGAGGACTTACGAATGAATCCTTTCTGCAGGTTCTCCCGAATGTAGGCCGACATGGCCTGAGTCTCTGGCACGGACAGCGGGTAGACCCTCCCCCGGGGTGGACTGGTTCCTGGGAGGAGGTCAATAGGACAGTCGTAAGACCGATGTGGTGGCAGCGAATCGGCCTCTTTCTCGGAGAATACATCCCCAAAGTCCTGGTACTCGGCCGGCAGGCCTGGCAACGGCTTGACAAGCGGAGGCGGAGAAGTGGTAGGCACCGGGCGTGGTACCTCCAAGCAATGGTTCTGGCATTCCGGTCCCCAACGCAGGACTTCGCCTGTCTTCCAATCGAGCGTAGGGGCGTGACGTTGCAGCCAGGGAAGCCCCAAGAGGATCGCCGAGGAAGCACGGGACAGAACGTGGAACCCGATCTTCTCCTTATGTAGCGCCCCCACACGGAGTGTCACCGGCCGGGTTACGTACTGGATGGGGTCACTGAGGAGCTCCCCACTGACCGAAGAAATAAGCAGGGGCTTCTCCAGCCGGACAACAGGTATGCGGTACCGGGTTACCAATGAGGCAAGGATGAAGTTCCCAGCAGAGCCTGAGTCCAGGAAAGCAGAACTCCGGAACGACGGACCAGCATCAGTGGTCACCTCCACTGGCATCAAGAGACGTGGAGAGGGGGAAACTGCACCCAGGACCGCCTCTCCTACGGCTCCTAGGTGTGAGCGTTTCCCGGACGCTGGGGACGTAGCGGACAGCTTCTGCGGAAATGGTCCGGGCTGGCGCAGTAGTGACATAGCTTCTCGGTTCGGCGACGGTTCAGCTCCTGCTCCGATAACTGGGCCCGGTCCACTTGCATGGGTTCCACCTCAGAGGCTTGAGGGGACAGCAATGGAGGATGCTGGAAAACCGGGGCCAGGTGAAACCGCCGACGGGGGCGTGCAGAGTCTCTTTCCTGCCGCAGCTCTTCCTGCCTCTCTGCGAACCTTATATCAATCCGAGTTGCTAGCAGGATTAGTTCACTCAGGGAGGACGGGAGGTCTCTTGCTGCCAAAGCGTCCTTTACCCGGCTGGACAGGCCCTTTTTGAAAGTGGCACAGAGGGCGGCATCATTCCACGTGAGCTCCGAAGCCAGGGTACGGAACTGTACCGCATAGTCACCCACCGAGGAGTCGCCCTGACGAAGGCTCAAGAGGGCGGTCTCAGCAGAGGAAGCACGCGCCGGCTCCTCGAAGACGGTGCGGAATTCCTGGAGAAAGGTCTGTAGATCCGCAGTCACAGGATCATTCCTGTCCCAGAGGGGAGTCGCCCAAGCCAGGGCCTTCCCGGATAGTAGGCTCACCACGAAGGCCACTTTAGACCTCTCCGAGGGAAACTGATCCGCCATCAGTTCTATGTGCATCGAGCACTGGGTAATGAAACCCCGGCAGAGCTTGGGATCCCCGGCAAAGCTGATGGGTAAGGGGAGCCGAAGCTTGGGTCCCACGGTAGCCAATGGAATGGCTGACGTAGACGGAGGCCGCAGGTGGAGACTGTTGCTGGGATGCGAGGAGCTGATGCATCATGGCGGAGAGCTGGCCCAACTGCTGTGCCTGTTGTGCGATTTGCTGCGACTGCTGGGCAACCAACGTCGTAAGATCCGCGATGCTTGGCAGGGGCACCTTGGCGGGATCCATGGCTGGATCTAACTGTGACGGCTGGGTAGTGGATCCGCCGGACCACCGCAAGCGATGGTAGTTAAGCCACGCCAGGGAACGGAATCTAAGTAGCCCCCGGTTTTCACCAGAGCCCGCCGCAAAGCAGGATGGACTTGCTGCGGCGTGAGGCTACCAGGTCGTCCCCCCTGACGTGACTTGCTTGCGATGGCGGCCGAGGTGCAGCAGGTACAGAATCATAGTCCCGAGACTCGTAGTCGTGGGCCGGCCGAAGGTCAGGGCAGGTGGCAAGGGGTTCGTGGTCGGGACAGGCAGAAGGTCAGGGCAGGTGGCAGAGGTTCGGAGTCGGGAAACGTAGCGAGAGGTCTGGTACACGGTAAAGCAGGAATACACTTAAGGAACGCTTTCTCTATGGCTCGGGGCAACGTAGATCCAGCAGGGAAGTGACGTGGGTGCAACACTTATATAGGAACAGCGCCCGGTAATTACCCAATTACCGGCGCACTGTCCCTTTAAATTCACAGGGACGAGCGCGCGCGCTAGGGGGCGCGCATGCGCATTCCGGCCGGCAGGGGACGAGGACCGGACGGGAGCGAGGCCAGGTGAGTGGATGGGACGGGTGGCGCCGCGGCCGGCCGTGCGGCCCGCGGCGCCCCCCGTCCACGCTGGGGACCCGTTATGGGGAACGCGGGTGCGACCGCGGTCCGTGGCCCGGACCGCGGCGCAACCCGTTACACATATATCATCCCAAAGTGTCCAGCTGCTTGACCACTCAATCGTTCTCCTGTTTGGCACAGTCCGAATAGAAGTATATTTATATTGCACAATACAGAGAAAGATGGGTATCAAACCCTAAGGTCTCCAGCGCTCAGGTCACAATTGGGTCCAATAGGAATCACTGAATGAACACTCATAAACTCAAGACAGAGTGTCCATTTATTTTAAAAATAATTAAAAATAATTAAAAATGAAAAAAAACTTTAAAAAATCTTAATCTCTCAACGCGTTTCGCACGCCACCATTTGTGTGCTTCCTCAGGAGTGAAGCACACAATGAATCTGCCTGGCGACGCCCCTGTTGTTCAGAGAAGAAAATGCGGCCACATCTCTCACTGGGCTCTAAATAGCATTGCTATATTCATAAATAGATACCACTCACAGTTATCGGAACCCTACTGCTCATGGCTGCCGCCCTTCAGAACAGAATGTACAACTGTAACTGCTACTGTTCCAGGACTGGAATCATCATAAGGTTCCACACGGGAGCCATCTACTGGGCGAATCGCGGTAGTGCTCTTACATACTGAATGGCTGATACTGAAAAAAAAGGAATGCATTTAAAGGGGTTGTATCATTTCATTAAATGCTATTCAGACCATTGTTTCTGAAGACACTGTTTCTGTAAACACAGTTCCCCAGTGTCGGATTCCTCCTCCTTTCATGTCATTGGCTGACGGCTCTACTAATTTACATTCTGTCTGGCCCCCAGTCATATTCATGGGAGCGTGCATTCCTGCCTCCTACACTCAAAGTAAGGGACCTGGACAAGTTTTACATTTCATCAGTCAGACAGTCTGCACAGTGACACTTTCTGCACAGTTCCCAACTCCACCCAGCATTGGCTCGGCTTCCTAAAACATTTGTCGGTCCCATCAAACATAGACGGAGCATTAGACTGCCTCTCTCACTCAAAGTAAGGGACCGACAGCAATTTCACTCTGCACAGCCAGCAGCTGCATAGTGACACTGCACCCGCTTCTACAATCAGAAAACAGCATAATTGTGCGTCGGTGCCTAATGCAAACATAGACGGAGCATTAGGCTGCCTCTCTCACTCAAAGTAAGGGACCGACAGCAATTTCACTCTGCACAGCCAGCAGAAACACAGTAACACTGCACCTGCTTCTACAATCAGAAAACCAACAAAATTGTTCCAAGTCGTGTCCCTTAATGAAAAAACCCCATAAGAAAGAGCATTAGGTTGCCTCCCCCTTTTCAATTTTCAAATAAAGGGGACCGACACAATTTCCAAACCTCTGACAGCCAGGGGGAGAAACATAAAAAAAAAACACTGAAAAACCCCTGCTTCCTAAACCAATTTTTCACAGAAGTGGCCGGTGCCTTAATTGCTAAATGGTTTATAAAATAGCCCAGGGAGAATCGGGGGCGGATAGCAATAAATTCGTAAGAGGCTGATTCCCCAATTTTAACAAACCTCCACGTTAAAAGATTTCATATTTAAAAAAAAGCTGGGAATTGGCCAAAGCCATTTTGTTTTAAAAACAAAAACATACAAAATAAGACAGACATTGGGAAACCCAACCAACATTAACATGTTGGGACTCAGAGGGGAGCCCCTTGGGAGGGCATAAAAGTAAAGTTGGGGAATATTCCAATCCCCCAGAAAGAAAAAGAGAAATAAAACTGACGGGGAAAAATAGCCCCATAAAACCCCAACCAATAATGAAACCCTTTGCCCCTCAACCAATTTTTACCCCTAAGAAAAAATGTAAAAAAAAAAGGGAAGAGAAAAAAAATGTCCCCGCGGGTTATTGGCCCCCCTAAAATTTGGGGTAATAAAATTAGTTCCTCCGAAGGCACCCCGTAATCTGGGCCCCCCCCACTGGGCCCCGGTTCCTGACCTTAACCAACCAGATTTCCGTGCCCCTTACCTTTTCTTCCTACTCACCGTGTGGCCACTGTCCACCTTTCGACTCCAACCCTCCAATACCCATATCCCCACCGATTCACCCCTTCCTTACCACCCAAAAAAAACACAGGAAAAAAGGGGGTTGGATTGAATTGGCCACAGCACCCTTTTATTAAACACAAATATAAAAAACATTTGTTAAACTTACAGAACATAGCACAATACCATTGTCAAAACCCCCAACCTTAACATATACTTAACTGATCTGTAACGACTTACAGACCAGCCTACACAGGTACAACAAGTACCAACTAACCAACATTGGGGCAGAGGTCCTTGAAGCTAAGAGATCTGGCGAACCAGTAATAATTTCCAC
This sequence comes from Phyllomedusa bahiana, assembly GCA_025379985.1. Taxonomy (NCBI): domain Eukaryota; kingdom Metazoa; phylum Chordata; class Amphibia; order Anura; family Hylidae; genus Phyllomedusa; species Phyllomedusa bahiana. The sequence continues at coordinate 214,357 of JAODAL010001683.1, forward strand.
CCATTACCCCCAGCCGCGACCACAGGCTCGAGGGCACTAAAGCCATGTTAAATAAAAACCCAACTGCTGACTCCCAAGGGCTATACCCAGTAGGAGCCCCACCTCCGCCAGACCAACCCGAATCCACCATCAACTGAGGGAATCAACCTCCTTCTGACTCCCTCACACCAATTTTCTACACCAACTCCAAGGACCCCTAACGCCACCACACTACCGTGACCCCAAATACCATACAAAATGAAAAAGCCAAACAAAGTTAAGCCAACAACCGACTACAAAACCATAACAGGGAGGGTGGGTGGGACTTCCGTGCTGCACGCCGCGCGACTGAGAGGAACTTCCTCCCGCGCGGCTGCAATGCCCACAAAGCTCCTCTCACTTCCTCCGCACATGACCCCCTGCACGTCCCTGCATGCAAGGTCATGCGGCGCCTCCCCCCAGCTGTGCCGGGTCCGGCGCTTCCTTGACCTTAACACAACGCAGAGTTCGTGCCCCTTACCTTTTCTTCCTACTCACTGTGTGGCCACTGTCCACCTTTCGACTCCAACCCTCCAATACCCATATCCCCACTGATTCACCCCTTCCTTACCACCCAACAAAACACAGGACAAAAGGGGTTGGATTGAATTGGCCACAGCAGCCATTTTATTAAACACATATATAAAAACATGAAAACATACAGAACATAGCACAATACCATTGTGCATAAACCCCAACCTTAACATATACTTAACTGATCTGTAACGACTTACAGACCAGCCCACACAGGTACGACAAGTAGCAAATAATCCAACATTGGGGCAGAGGTCCTTGGAGCTAAGAGATCTGGCGAACCAGTAATAATTTCCACCCATTATCCCCAGCCGCGACCACAGGCTCGAGGGCACCAAAGCCATGTTAAAGGCTAACCAACTGCTGACTTCCAGGGACTATACCCTGTAGGAGCCCCACCTCTGCCAGACCAACCTGAATCCGACATCAACTGAGGGAATCAACCTCCTTCTGACTCCCTCACACCAATTTGTTACATCAACTCCAAGGACCTCTAACGCCAAGGGAGCATGATATACCACCTCATTTATGCGAACCCCCCGCCAGCCCCAATGCCCTTTCAATCCCTTCTTGCAGGCCCAATGCCCAGATGTCCAGACCCACTGCATTAAAATGACCTCCGTCGTTCAACCAAAAACTCCCTTCTCCAGACTCTAAATCCCTATGACGCACCACCACTCCTCCATTCCTGGCCACAAAAATTGCCACCGCTCTATTCGCCTTTACCCGGGCCTTATTCAGACGCTCCACCGACCTGGCACCCCTCCAGCGGTGCCAGTACACCATTTCAGACCATACCACTACAATACGCGGAAACATAACCCACAACTTCAACAAGTCGGACTTAATGTCACGTATCAACTCCCGACCAGACCTCGACCCTAAGTCGTTACCCCCCATGTGTAAAACCAAGACCTGAGGAGGTCTATCCAGGGCTGTGAACCTAAGAATTTCAGCCAACACATTGGACCACAGCATGCCTCTCCACCCAATCCACCGAAGGACCGCAACATCCCGCGGAAAGCCCAGCTGTCTTCCGTCCGGCCTCACGTCGGCACATTCCGCACCCCTATGGACGAACGAGTGCCCCAGAATCCATACTAAACAGCTGGAATAGAAAAGGAAAAAACGAAAATAGAAAAACACGCGGTGCGAGACAAACCACACACAGCCCCAAAATTGACCTCCACCATACCCTTCTACGCCAAGTGGGGGCGGGCGTACAAATGAAAACGGTCCGACTCCCACCTACCAATCTTCCTCACCAATTCTGGTCCCAGACCCAAACTAGCCGCTTCCGTCGCGGCCCCAATTCTGAAAGAATGTGGGGCGAAACTGCTCGGGTCCAGGCCTAGAACCCCCGCACATCTTCTAAACACCGAAGAAAATTGATATCTAGACAAAAAGGACCCGTCTTCATGGCAAAACAGCGGGGCTGAATTCGCCCGCCTCAAACCCAAAAACACTTCCAGACACTTGACCGGGCACGATCTTGCTCCCACTACACGGCCCAGAACCACCCTACGCCCCCTACCCAACCTATCGGTTTTCGACCGCCGGACCAAAAACTCCATCCTATCGCCGAACCCGACAACATCCGCTGCCAACAAGCCACCGCCGGCTGACCTACTGGGAGATACCAGTTCTCCGATGCGAAGGGCCCCAAAAAATGCGAAAGAGAAAGCCAATTGAAAGAGGGCCACCTCAAAACCACTATGGCAAACTGACTCCAATACCGTCATCAATCTTTCCAGCAAGCGAAAAACCACGGGGCGACGTCCATCCCTTGTGCCCTTACCGACCCGAAACCCCTTCAGTGCCCGACTCACCACAAAATCCTTGGTGACATCCCGCTGCCTCCGGAGCTTAAAACCAAAGGCCAAGGCTGCGAAGAAACGCGATACCCTGGAAACCGACCAACCCTCCTGCTCCGCCCATGCCAACCAACATAACAAGGCTCCCACGGTATCCTCATAGGAGACCACACCCCCCAAATTGCGCACCCAATCAACCCACAAGCTCCAAGCCGCCTCATAAGCTGACCGGGTCCTGTTGGCCAAGGAACCTCGAATCAGATGTCCTGCGTCCCGCCAACCACGCTCCAAAGTCGACCCGGACACTCTTCGCCCTTGCTCGCTGCCTCCGGAGCCAAGGTGCGGAACCGATCCCACTGCAGACGAGAGAGAGAATCGGCAATGGAATTACTGACACCCGGCACATGCTCTGCTACCACGCAAGCATTCAAAGACAGGCACCGCAGCACAAAATGCTGCAACAATCGAATCACCGGGGGCAAGGATCCCGACAAGCTGTTGATGACCTGAACCACGCCCAAATTGTCACAGTAAAATCGAAGCCTCCGGTCCCGAAAGCACACAGTTCCACCGCCACCACAATGGGAAACAACTCGAGCAACGTGAGGTTTCTCACCAAACCTGAGCCAACCCAAGCTGGCGGCCAAGTACCAGCACACCACCGACCCCCCCAATACGCCCCGAAGCCTGCCCCGCCGGCCGCATGCATGAAGATCTCCACATCTATGTTTGAAACCGCCTCACCCAAAATAATGGACCGCCCATTATAACGGCTCAGAAACTCATCCCAAACCAACAAATCCTCCCTTAGCTCCCCGTTCAACCGCACAAAATGGTGGGGTGCCCGGACCCCCGCTGTTGCCCCCGCCAGACACTGACAAAAAACCCGACCCATCGGCATTATCCAACACGCGAAATTGAGTTTACCCAGTAGCGATTGCAAGTCTCTCAACGGAATCTTCCTCAAGCGAGAGGAACGCCGCACCATATCCTGCAGGGAAACCAGCTTATCCTCCGGCAATCTACATTCCATTTTGACTGAGTCGATGCAGATTCCTAGGAAACTCAGGCAAGTAGATGGCCCCATCGTCTTATCGGGCGCCAGCACCCACTCAATCGTCCGCAATAATGACAGACACACCTCGGAATCAGCTGGACCCACACAAAAGAAGTCATCCAGATAATGTATGACTGACTGCAAACCCAACACATCCCTAATCACCCACTCCAGGAAAGAACTAAATGCTTCGAAATCGGCACAGGAGATGGAGCAGCCCATCGGAAGGCAACGATGCACGTAGTATTCCTCATTCCAACAACAGCCCAACAGTCTCAAACTCTCCGGGTGAACCGGCAATAAACGAAAAGCGGATTCCACATCAGTTTTCGCCATCAACGCCCATCTTCCCCCCAAACAAACCAAACGTAACGCGGCATCAAACGACGTGTAAACAACCGAACATAAATCCGTAGGAATCCCATCGTTCACCGACTGCCCCTTTGGAAACGACAAGTGATGTATTAGCCTGAACTTATTCGGCTCCTTTTTTGGGACAACCCTCAAGGGAGATACAATCAAATCAGTAAACGGTGGGGAACAAAACGGGCCCGCCATCCTGCCCAACAAGACTTCCTTCAACAGCTTCTCTTCAACCACCCCCGGGTGTTCGTAAGCCGACTTCAAGTTCTTTGTCGTACTAGGAACCTCATGGTCCGGAGCCGGTATCCGGAAACTGCACGAAAACCCCTCCCTCAACAAAACCGCCGCCCCTACATTCCCATACCTCTTAATAAAGGTTTCCAACTCTTGAACTTTTACCGGGTCCCGCCCCCTGGCTATTACTGGCCTGACCCTTTCCTCTCCCCTTCTTAAAACACGTGGCGGCTCCAGCGAGGGTTAAAACCGGTTACAACCCCCTCCCCCATTTAAGCCCCAAACTCCCAAATGACCCCCATCCCGCCCAACCCCGCAGGAGTAAGAATCCAAAACAAACCCCGAGGGGACACAGAGACCAATATCCTTATGGTCCCATTGGATGCTCGGGTGCACCGCCTTCCTCTGCCTAAACTGCTCATCATACCGCAACCAAGCCATACCCCCGTAAACCCGATGAGCCTCCCCGATAGCGTCCATATACCCAAAAAGCACCGAGCAATTCTCAGGCGCTTTTTCTCCCAACATGCTGGCCAAGATCGCAAAAGCCTGAAGCCAATTTGTAAAAGTTTGAGGGATAAGCCTCCACCGACGCTTCTCCTCATCCTCCTTCTTCTTCTCCTCTTTTTTAACCTTATCCAGATTGAACTTCTCTAGGGGCAGCAACGAAAATATCTCCACGTACTCGTCCTTCCATATTTTTTCGCGCACCTCTTGCTTCAGATGAGCCCCAAGAGGGCCCTCGAAGCAGACGTAGACCTCCGCCGACTCTCCTCTCGAGTGGCACCGACCGAACCGCAATCTCTGGAGCAAATCTCTCTGCCGCAGGGAAACCACCCGATGCTGAGACGCGTCCGCTGACCCAGACAAAGCCCACCTGGCCAAGGGGCCAGGTGACTTGCAAGGCGATCCCCCGTCGCTCCTCCTCCTAGCCGTGTCCAGGCCCGAACCGGAAGGGCCAGCCGACCGCTGCCCGCACGCACCCCACAGGTCACTCCCTGTGCTCTGTGCCCGAGACCCGATGTCCTCCCGCAGACTGGCAGCTCCCCTGACCGGCACATCATCAGGCTGTACCGCCACATCCTCCGCCACACCGCCAGCAGGGGCGACCGCCACTGACCTCAAACCTCAGTGCGCCGCGATCTGGCGTCCCCCGTGGAACCCGCGCGCCGACTCGGATTCCTCCCGGCCCGTGAGGGACGCGCGCGCGCAACTGCATGCGGCCCACGGACCGGAGGGTCCCCGGAGGGGCTCTTACGGCTGCGGCGGGCCCTAGGCGTGGTGTCCGGGCTAAGTCGCTGGGGAGGCCGCGCTCTACGCCCAGACCTCCCCACAGGAGCCTCAGCCGCTGCTTCCTCCCTCTCACCCAGGAGAGAGCTCACCTCCCCTTGTAGCCATGCTTGCCCCCGCATCTCGGCCGCAGCCCGCAGACGCTCAAGCAATGCCTGGACCTCGGCCATATCCAGCAAACAGGAGAGAGGGGTGCGCTGCGTCCGACTTCCGTGCTGCACGCCGCGCGACTGAGAGGAACTTCCACCCGCGCGGCTGCAATGCCCACAAAGCTCCTCCCACTTCCTCCGCACATGACCCCCCGCACGTCCCTGCGCGCGAGGTCATGCGGCGCCTTCCCCCAGCTGCGCCGGGTCCAGCGCTTCCTTTCCCGGTCTGTATAAATAACAATATAAAACATAATTAAACCAAATGATGCGTTATCATTAAAAAGTGGTATAAAATATATATGTAAAAAATCACTGATCAATAAACTCATGAGCCTCGTTTAGGCCATGAGGAAAAAGGGTTTTGAGTTGGAATCTCCAAAACATTTCTCTATCTATTAATTGGCGGAAACGGTCAGAAATGTTATTGCAGATCTGTTCTATCGGTATAACCCTATAATCAGGGATTTCTTTTGGGTGTTCGGTTGAAATATATCTGGAGAATCTGTGTTTCAAAAAACCTTTTTTACACTGAAACGATGAACATTTTACCTTGTAGACAACTTAGTTGTGGTGCGGCCTACATATTGAACACCACATTTACATTCGATGAGATAGATCACATATGTTGACTTACAAGTTAAATGGGATCTAATATCATATTGTTTGCCCGTAATGTTTGATTTAAATG